>JBBPKE010000426.1:0-19960 GCA_038089095.1 Tylopilus orsonianus | reverse complement strand
AAATAAGTTGAAGGGTGGGCTATTCCTGCTTTTCCGAACCAGTATGCTATTCGGACTTTTTTCATGCCCAAAAAGTGAGATAAGCGTGAAAAAGTTAAAATAAGTGATGTGTCAATTTCCTGATGCACTCCTGGTCCATCTAGAGGGGCTTGACCGTAAGACAGGACGGCTCCCTCCGTGGTCTGGAGTCAGATTATAGATACGACCGAGCCGCCCGAACGGGGGTTGTGCACAGATCCTCTACCAGGCGGTGAAGGACACTGCGCTGGACCGGGGGTACGTGCGAGCCCAAGTGACCTGCAGCACGCCCGGGACGACGACAGCAACGACGACGACGAGCAGGTGAGCCCAGGACTCCCCGGTTTGTTTCTTTCCTTCACACCAACTCTCCTCCCATCTATCTCACCGCTGAAATACTACCGAGGCGGTCGGGGCACCATACAAGATGAAGACTGGATGTTTAGTGCTATGTATTGGAAAATAATCAGGTCAAAGCTGATGACAGACGATGTGATCCGAAGCGGGAAAGAAGGGCCATTAGTACATACCAAGATGGAAACAAAAAGGATCATGGAACAACAAAAACGTTTTTCCCCCAGGATGGCTGCAGGCAGATTTTTGTTTACTATCATCGCGTCGTTGCAGATCCGCGGCCCGCCATGCTCCATGATCTGTTCCCTATGTTTGCAGGGGAGCGGTTGATCGGGGTGAATGCGAGATACAGTGGCGGCGCTGGGTCCTACCGCACCCGGGCCAGAAGGGCCTTGCACCAGTTCAGTGATATGCTGTGAAATAGAGAGGGCTAGATTCGCAACATGTGGGCAAGATCGCTCGGCATCAGGTAGGCGCGCCTCTAACACCGAGGCAGCAAGTTTCGCACCCGGAATCGGAACAGTCTGAACCTACCCCAAGGTGTTTCTCAGAAAATGGAGCGGTAGGTCCACCGGTGGTTGACTGAATGGACATCCAGATTAGACCTCCCAATTCATTAACAGGACAAGGTAGGACGCAGCTGCACACGGGTGACAGGTGTGTATAATACGTGAGACAAACTGGCCAAAAAGCTCGTGAGACGCCATAGTAATAATACAATAGATTAGCGTTTGACCCAGGTATACCGTTGGTGATAGAATCGGCGTATCGCAGGACATGCCAGAACTGAAAAAGGTTGGGTGATGCCATAGAGACAGTAAACATACTGCTTCTCGTGCCCTGATCAGGCCAGTCTTTTTCCGCTCGACCGTGCGAAGATCTTTCTCTGCCAAGTCAGCTAAGCCAACGGCATTAGGACGCGTGTGATTAAAGTAGAATGGACACGGTACCTTTCCTCAGGATGGGTTCTACTCTAGCGCATGAGCGGCACACACTCTGGATATCGCGAACGTAAGCACACCACGTTGATCAGAGATCCCAGCACAAAGATCGAGAGCAAATACATTGTAGGCGCCCAGAAGACCAATAAGTTTCAACGGAGGAAGAACAGCTTCACGATCAACAGGTAGTGGAAAGTACTCCAAGATAGGAGCAGAGCCGGTCAAGACCAAGGTCGTCGGTGGAGAAGGAGCCTCGGCCTAGGGGAAGAGAAGGGTAGAAGCACTCGTTGATGCTGATTCGTCCTCTGAAACGTTCGAATCTAGAACTTTTTCTTGGGTCTTGATCGTTCAAACCCTCACCATACTGGTTTTTCTCCTACTAACGGTATAACTCCTGCCGTACTCGTCCATCTTTGACCGCTTGCTCATCGTTGCATGCTACATGATGCGTCGCTTGCGCGCCTCCACTTGTTTCATGCTTTCAAAAAGAGCCAATCAACTCTATAAGATGCTCCTGTGACTCTGTGAAGCCAGCCGTTCTTGCAATGTGGTCGTATAATTCATGTTCTTTGAGCATCGGAATTAACTAGGACTGTCCGTATATGCTTGCACTCAGCGTGATATTGAGTTCTGTGCCCATGTCCGCTCTGTCCGTCCGAGCCGGATTTGGAGGCGGCAGCACATCAAAGGTAAACTTGGGAAGGGGATATAAATGGAAAGCCTTCAAGGTGGCCCTCGTGGAATGAGTCACGTCCTGGAGACCCACGATGGCCACGTAGTAGTTGGACCGTGTCGTGTAAAAGGCTGATGTGGGCGGTTTCGGGGGGTGCGATTTGAAAAGTATTCTTGGTCGTCGGGCGGGTCACATCTCGTCGACGACGCAAGCTTCGAGAGAAGGACTGGGCGAGACGGGTTGAAAAGAATGTGGCAAATGTACGGAGAGAACATCAGAGTCCACGCGTTGGGTGCGGGGAAGACTCACCTGTCTGGCAGCGTTTCATAGTAACGCCGCTGCCCTGTGCTTGAGCGTAAGCAGGGACGGGAAGTCGGCGCCGGGGGGTGTCAAGCTCGCAAGAGGCATCTTGGAAAGGTGCACACACGGAAGGGGATTATATACTGTCCCTGGTCCGCTCAAGTAGGTGACTGTCTGCGAGCTCGAGTATGCCAGATAGTTTCTTGTAGGATGCCTTGGTAGCTGATATTCCGAGTCGGGGTAAATAGGTTAACGTAGGCCTCGCGGCATTGCCCGGACCGACCCTTCAACTCAAAACACAGGACGGGCAAACATCCTCCCAAATTTGAACATCGCCACAGTACACTCGCCAAAGGGGAGAGGTGTGTCCACCTCATTCCAACACCCTAAAAATGTATCTCCGACACTCTCCGATTCAAGTTCACTTTTGGCCATGTTCTCCTGACTGAACCTTTGACTTGTCAAGTTCTGGTCTGATACAATGGCTATTCTATGTTATATTAGCACAATTATTGCATCAGAAACCTAATACTTGTGCTGTAGAAGGAGTAGATAGAATTATAAATTCGTCTATACCTCAGTTGCCGCTTTTGAGTGGCTCACACTGTAGCCAGTCAAAAGTCTCTAGACGTTTTGGGCGCAGGAGCTTGTAGGAAGCTCCTAACCGGGTAAGCGTTCAAGTGGATGGTGCCGAGACTAACATAGAGTCCAACTCCCTCTCTTCTTCCCGAAAAGTACTTCAGTAAAAGTGGATTCGGTGGCAGGAATTTTGGCAAGTACTGTACAACATGAAGATGTACAATAGGCAATTACCCTACATTCCAACGGCAGAAAATATGAGCGGCAAGTCCATGATTACACCCGTTGCGCAAGGTAAATAAGCGACCAAGCTGAAAAAAAAAAAAAACTAGCAGACAATGAAAAAGCAACCAAATCAAACACGTCGTACGATCATATATCTTCGACAAACTTGGACCCCGCCTGTGACCACACCGAGATATTGGACATGGCCGAACGATGACGGGGATCGTCTCGTGGAGAGTGTCCTTCGTGACTCTCGTCCGCACTCGCACTCCCCCTCGGGGACGACACAGGGGACGACAAGGGCGACTGCGACCGCTGCAACCCGTGCATTGTCGTCTTCGAAAACGGGTCGGCATACACATACGGCCCCGAGACAAACCCGCCCGTGGTATCCGACGAGGGCGACTCGACGATGTGCACGCCGTGTCCCGCCCCGCTAGGTTGATCCTGCTTGAGCACCGGAAGCGCCCTCAGCCGTCCTCCAAGTTCAGCATCCGCATGAACATCGGCGCCGCCATTACGATCTGAATGAGAGGCCCATTCGTCATCTGAGCCAGCTCGGATCCAACCGCGCCCACCTCGTCGGCCCTGCCCTCCACCGCTCTGCCACAGCCGCTTCACCTTGTCGCCGAGCGAGCCTAGACTAGACTTGGACGCCAAGGGACCGGTGGAACTCGAATTAGAATTAAGGGTTTGCTCGCGCGTGCGTCTGTAGCGCTCTCGACGGGCCGCACGCTCTTGCTCCGAAGGTTCGTGGTGACGAAGAAGGTAAAAGACCGCTGCACAGCAGCCGACGATCAGGACACTCAGTGCCACGACGAGCCCGATAAACGCTGAACCGGAGGGTAGCAGGTTAAGCTTATGACTACACCCTACAAAGTGGAATAAAACGAGTACCCACCGCCCTGAGAGCCATCGATTTCAGGGACTTGCCGTACGGCGAGGTAAATCGTTCTGCGTGTGACGTTCTCGGGTATTTGAGCGATTTGGAAAGGCATTGACTCGGATGTGGTAGTTGCGCCTTTAATTTTTGAAGTTCCTTTTCTTTCTCCTCGGAATTAGGAGGGTACAGTCGGGGTGAGCATTCGAGGAAGACTCTGCGGCTGTTCGAGACTGACGCCGCACGGTGAGCACGCTGCTTCAGTTGGATAAACTGGGGCTAGTAGATTTCAATCATTTTTTTAGAGACCCCGCGCGAGCACGCATGGACGGAGATTTGTCATCACCCAAAAACGGAACCAGATGCTGCTTCTGAATGTCCGACGATAACTGCAATATTAGCGGCATAATAGGGTAACTGAGGCCCCAGCCAAACGACCCTACGATTTATACTAGGATCCGGCCAATGCATTGTATTTTTCGGACTAGGTCCAAACGAACAAATCGATTCACTTCACGTTACTCCATCCGTCCAATCTATGCAGCATACGACGCCCGTCCTCTTATGCGTTATAAATATTCCATGTCTAACCGCCATCAGCACCTGATCAAAATTACTGCCAGCGCGACTCACCTTTCTCCACAACAATCCCCAATGGTCATTGATCGGACCCTCTATCCCCCACGCCATCCCTCTAAACCACCAAAAGTTGGCTACGATCATAAAGGCCATGGCGCTGAACACGACGCGCTTCGTACGGTCCTTCCACCGCGCCGAGAATATACAGTGATCGAGCACGTGTGCAGACATCAAGACAGAGAAATATAATGTCGGAAGCTGTCATGCGGTACGTCAATGAAAGTAATGGCCAGAGGTGAAATGCGTACGTAGTGGTGGACGTAGGTCACTCGACCCATGATAAAGAACGGGACTATCAAACGCATCCATCAGATATGACCCATGACATCCATCTCTCCACTCACAGTAATGCAAGAACCAGCCATAGAATGCAATCTTGCCCACATACAAAAAGTGACTCCAGCCCTCTGTCACTCTTGTCAAACGAGGCCAAGTGTATTTGGGAGAACCACTCACGTGCATCCATGTCAACGTATTTGCGCTGCTGACGCAACAGATAGTATCCCAGTAATAAGGTGGATACGATGATGCTCGCAGTGCCGCCCCACCAGATAATCGGCGTTCCCAACAAGTAATATTTCGGTTGATGATCGCCCCATCCACACATCCGCAGGCCTAACCGCATGAAGGGCCAGTCCGTAGGACTCGACGCTAAAATATCTTCCTTGTCCGGGTCGGGTATGAGCGCATTATTGGACGTCATCATTGCCACATTGATGTGCCAAAAGTCGCGTAGGAACGGCGAACTGTAGAGTTTTATATTACCTGGGGGGACTGAAAGAAGATCATGAGAAAGATATTCGACCAGGAATACACCGCACGCACGCCGATCATTCCAGTGACTCTCCACGTTCCAGTAGGTATGTGTATTACTTGGATCGTTTTCCGGCACACAGCTGACTTCGACCTGTTTGAAACCCCATTGTGGTAAAACTGTGTTCCCGGCATACAGATAACATCCAAGTAGTTGGTGTCGGAACCGAACCCTGGTTGTAAGTGAACGAACACGGCTGACATGGGCACGGCTGAGATCGTCCACGATTTCGACTACCCAGTGGTCATTCACGTCCCCCACGGTTGAATTACCGTAGCAAGAAACTTCGTGATTGAGCTTGGTAATTGGTGCCGGGACAGGGTGAGAGTGGAGGTTGCGTGACGTCGGCGCATGCTGAAGTCGCACAACATCACCGTGGCCAATATACTTTAGTGGTTCATTCGGATTGTATTCGGGTTGATCCCAAGTCGGAAGCAGGATCCAGTGGTTGTTGTCATCCTTGTAGTGATAACATGTCACTTGCTGTTGCGCGGAACCAGCCGGAAACGTTTGAACATGTGAATGCAGTAGGCCACCACCCCAGCCCATGTTCTTGAGCGTTATTTTGGAGCCATACACTATCTCTAATGTGCGTCGCAATGTAAGCACGATCGCGGTAGCAAATAGCGACAGGACACGAACCCAGCGGGTTATTGCGAAAGTCATTGCCGACGAGATGCGCTTGAAAGAGCGAGCTCATCTGTGCATCTCCGGGACCAGAGTGGTTCAAAATGAGAAAGTGGATTTTGAAGCAGGTCATATAGACGAGAATGGGGAGGACGATCAGACAGGTGACCCGTGCTCCCCAGTGACGCAATTGATCGCGCTATGAAAGAAAACATTAAAAAACGGGTAGTCTATATGCGCCATTTTCCCTACGGTGGACATGCGTAGATCACCAAACTTGTCCCACAGGTCCTCGATAGTATATAACCCGACGACGGCGGTAACAAAGAACCCCACCCATTTGACGCTGTGGGGCTATGGTTGACAATTGGCCTGTTACGAGCACGAGAACTCACTCACCTTGTCACACACCCGATCGAGATACCTGTCAGGGTAAGCCACATCCACCAGTCAAACGAAAACGAGCTGCATAAAGCATGCATGAGCTCTACGAGGTCTACACTGAAGACGAACCAACTCACTGATATTGTTGGTTGTGGAATTTAGTGAGGAATAGTACGGTAGTGAAAGTAAAGAATAATAGCATCGAATCCAGCAGAATAAACCGCGAGATGCATAGCCACGCAACGTCTGGAAAAGCATACGCATATGTCAATGACATGTCAGACAAAATACACGGGACGTACCACACAACACCATAAGTGCGACCAAATGACACGCAAAAGGGCCCATGCCAAGCTCTACCGCAGTGTACCACCCCAGGGGTACGAGCGCAATCCCATACGTCGCCATGATCACGCGCATCGCCACATACGGTACACTTGCAGGATACGTCTCACCACTCTTAAACTCGAAATTGCCGTCATACCCCGTCAGGAGACCAGCGAGCCCGACAAGCATCTTGCCCAACGGCGGATGAACGTCGAAATAAAATTCGCGCTTGAGGTAGTGGGACCCGAACTTGCCAAAGTGGGCCTCATCCCACACAACTACGTCGGCAAGCCCGATTTTGTGAAAGCGCGTCCAGCAAGAGAGAAGAGTGTATATGACAGGTGGAACGTGTTCCCAGTTTTGTTGGATGAACTCGGTCTGGTGACAGATTGGCACGGGCGCTCGTTGGTCGGTCAACGGCCAGCTGCGGAGACAAACGGGAACGTACGATGGACGTGGGCGGCAGCGAGTATGGTTTGTGTATACGCCCGCTGTTGACTCGACCGGTTGCGAACCTCTGTTTTGAATACACGCCCTTTCCTTCGTCGTCGTACCGCGCCTCCTTTTCCTGCTCGTCTTCACTCATGAACCCCCCACTTCTCCCCGGCCCTTTTGCGATGCGTCGTCTCGTTGACGTGTCCTCCATGTAATGCAGAGGTAGACTGTCTTCGTGCTGGGTGGAGGAAACGGTCCAAGGATGTGGTGATGCGTGTTGGGAGGGGTACGGAATCTCTTCAAAGTCGGATGATGTTCGCGGCGAGGTGCCAGGTGGAGCACCAAAGTTTATTTCAACTTGGTGCGGCTTCATCAGCTACTGGCTGAATTTTTTCCGCCTTGCCCCGAGCTCGTGGGGCCCTGTTGTGAAGTGGATGAAATTGGTGAAAATGGTCTTAGTAAAGCTATACGAGCTACTTGAGCGCTGAGCGTTTCACACCGTCAGAACTGCCTAGGATATACACGTGGAACATCTGTGTAGGACCTTTGCCTCGTCTGAACCAATCTTCTGGACTATGGCCTTAGATAGTATGAACAGCGGCTCTTTTTTACAGGGAATGGGCTATGGAAGTGCGCTAGATAACCCAAACTCGAACCAGGGCATCACCCTACTGATGACGCATGTACTGAGCTACATATGGAATCACTTTATGACCGCTGTCTATAAAACGTTCATACTCACCAGTTACAATTGCATGGTCGCGTTCATACGGTTCCAATGTGATTTGAGCAAGAGGTTTAAATTTGTGACTTCTAAGAGTCTGCACCTCCTGTGCAAACACGGCCGTTGGTGCGATCGTCGAGTCGACGCAACTCGCTTTTATAGAAATGACAACATGGCCATTATTCTTGAGAAAATATTGTGCATTGTGAATGACGATACGCGCTTGATCTGGTTGAGCGATGTCTGCAAAAATCACGTCGACGGTCGAAATGAGCATGCGATACTTGTTTGGTAGACGAGCGTCCTCCACGATCGCTGGCGTTATATCGTTCAATGGAAAATTCGAATCACAGCGACGTCCACTTACGAATGACATTCGTGCGTTTCTTGGCCATATTGATCAGGTCTCGACCTGATCGAGCGGAGAACTCTACCGCATACACAACACCGTCCTGCAAAGTACAAAAGCACTTCAGCAACACGAACAATGGCAAATCGAAAATGCGTACCGGACCAACGATATCCGCCACATGGCTTACACTAGTGCCACTCGCAGCACCCAAATATAACACCTTTGACTCCGGCTTGATAAAAACGTCATCCATCCCACCCAACACGCCAGCCGCCAGCTTACTCCGGAACGGATTCCACACCCGGTACTCCACCTTCGTACCCTCTGTCGCACCCTCGATCGAAATGCGTTTCTCTCCGTACACGCTCTCCCCTGGAACAAGGTTTTTGGTAACCAACAACGAGTCCTTGCCTTTGGCGACGAAAATCCCAGCATGTCGGTGTGGCTCGAGGACGACTTTGGCCCCGCCTTTGGCACCCCCACGTGCGCCGCCTCTGCCACCTCTTCCACCTCCTCGTGCGCCTCGACCACCGCCACCACGACTTGGGCCGCCTCGGCCGCGACTTTGGACACCACCGCCGCGCACGCCACCACCTAGGTTGCGAGTGGGATCCAAGGTTTGAAAAAGAGAACCCTGGGAGACGCACCACGACCACCACCCCGACCCCCTCTCGGAGCACCACGACCAGCACCCCCACCGCGTCCGCCTCCAAATCCACCTCGGTTCCCTGGGGCGCCTGCAACATCGGCGGAGAGCACGAAAGTCAGTGATTCAAGAGGAGCTAAAAAGACAGTAGGGCGGTACCGTATGCCATTTATTCACCCTCCAAGGTCAGTTTGAGCCTTGATCTTGATCTCGTGAACCTGGACGATAAACGAACACGACCTCGATTGATTAGTGTACAAAAATTTCCAACTTGCGATCGCGGATGCAAATAGGTCCAAATCGATTACTCTACGGCTAGCCGGCCCGTAGAGCCGGAGCAGGCGGCCCGAGAGACGATTCCCAGCGCGTGAGGAAGGCTTCAGACACTCCATTAATTATCTCAGTGGGTTAGAAGAATATATGGTATGTGTCGCGAATCCGCTGTCATATGCACACAGATATATACCACTGGGAGGAACAATAAATAATACAACAAAAGCATAGGAGTGTTGTCAAATTCCCGTAGATAAACCAGAGTATCCGGGGGGCTCTGAGCGCAACTCAACTGTATTCCGAGCTACATCTTGCACTTCGCGAAGGCGGGCCACCTCGTCTCTTAGCAATCCCACCTGTTCGAGCAGACTAGTGTTATTACTGGTCGAAGGGCCGGATGAGGAGGAAGGGGCGGGCGATGGGTTGTTCAGAGAGAATGTGCTTGCTTTATTCCTGGGGGTAGACTAAGATGAAAACGGATTAATACAGGTGAAGTGGACGGCATGTTGGGATCTCTACCATTGCATTGGGGGACCCAGTCAGGTAGGTAGCACTCACGAAAGGAGTCGGGATTAACTCGCGGGTCACAATAAATGGTTCTATTCTAGTCTCTTCCTTGACTGAAGGCGTATCACTTTTGCGTCTTTTACATCTCCAATAACACAGCAGGGATGCTATCACGAGTACCAGTGCAGCAGCCCCGCCAATCGTTCCACCGACAATAACACTAGTATTTGTTCCCGAGGATGCTACCTGAATGGCAGATGGAGTTGGTGATGATGAAGTGGGGGCGGATGTTCCCGAGACAGATGATGAGGCAGAATCCGACGTATTTGTGCTAAAGAACGGCCCATGAGAACAAACCTAGCATAGAATGAGACAAAGCCTGTGGACGTACGTGTAAATAAGATAGTCGAACAAGATCAACACACTTTGCTCCACATCGGGTTCTATTATCATAGTATGATAGCCATAAGCCATTTCCTTTTCGTAGACCAGCACATTGTACTGGTAATCGGTGGTGTTTTCTGGGTTGTGTGTGTACGTTGTCACCTCATTGTCGTCCAGCAAGAAGTGGACTTGCGTCAACGTAGTGGCACCTGAGAGATTATTTGCGATGATGAAGAATATGTAGAGAGCACTTCCTGCCGCGCCATATACACATCAAGGCAACCTCAGTTTGAGAATTCTGGGGAACATACCTGTAAAGTTAAATTCGATCGATTGCACAGGATCTCCACTGCCCACAGAAAAGGTGCTATCGTGCCATGTACCATCATATGCTTGGGAGTAATCTGGCCGGGCAACACACGTCTCGCAATTGTTGCCTGCATTCCAAAGTGACATTGGTATGTACCGGAGCACCACTGAGCCAGCCAAAGCGGCATCGTCGACGGTCACATTTTGGAGTGCAGCAAGAGCAAAGCTAGTGAAGAGAAGGAGACAGACCCGGACCTGTCTGGATAAAGGTATGAAGGGTACCATGAGGCGTTTGAGAGAAATTCGCATACTGTCTGGTCGTACATAGTCGCGACATCATGATGCTTCATAGCCACTGGAAACTACCGAGACGGAGATAGCACCGGTGGGTTGTGGCTGGCTACTTGTCGTTTCAAGTTGCTCCGGCAACCAACTTGCAGACCAGGAGATATTACCCAAATTCAGGAAGGTACATTTGCTACCAATCATTGGCACGAGCACCTATGTAGTCCATGGAAAACCGTACTCACAGATACCTTCCATTATGCATATCCTCTGATAAGTATGTCATGCGCTTCTGAGCAGCTGATTAGTATGAGATTTATTTAATCTGAGATTGACAAGTTTCTTAGTATTGGGCCCAACTGTCGCTGTATGAAAGGACCGCATGGCCAAGGTCACATCATATTTGCGGTGAGCATAGCTTTGAGTTCGTTTCAATACATCGCAGTTTGCTTTTGATGCCATGATCTTGCTTGACAGGGTTTCTCTCGCCCCCTATAATCATGGGAACAACTCACCACGGAAACTCCTTCCTCCTTTGGGACTTCCTTTTTTGTGTAAAATTCATTGTAGGCAAGGTTTTTGCTGACGACATGACTGTTGTTACATAACGAATTTTATTCGGTCCAAATTTACTGCACATAGATTACGTAAATTATTCCCACTTTGCACCTGTCAAACGAAACATCCAAAGGTGTCAGGCCTCGCTAGCGCTATGGCGGAACACGCACTGGAAGGTCTCAGACGTTGTGCCTTATCCAGGCGACGTCCATATTTGTTTTGGGTGTGCATATCTATAGCTGCAGTCTCGGTACTGTACCTCGGATTATCGACGCGAACAATTCGGCACCTTTCTGACGAGGAGTTGGCAAGGCGAGCCCATGTCCTCGAGCAGTGCAGCTATATCAAGTTACCACCTGGCCCCCCAGCAGACTTTTACGCTCGATCGGAATCTGACCGTTTTTCTCCCGATGCGAAGCCTACGCTAATCAGGAATGCGTCAATCTGGACATCTCGGGAAAATGGAACGGAGGTCATTCAAGGTGACTTGTTACTGCTCAAAGGCTTGATCAGAGCGGTGGGCTCCGTCGCTCCCGATCTCATCGATGGCCTTGACATCGAAGCCGTTGACGCCAACGGCGCATGGGTCACGCCTGGTATTGTTGATCTCCATTCCCATCTTGGAGTTGGAAGCGCACCGGAGCTTGATGGCAAGTAAAACCTCACTTACCTATTTACATCCAGTTTTTTTTATGGCCAAACAGGTGCAGATGATACAAACTCTCGCAAAGCCCCCATTCAACCTTGGCTGCGCAGCCTCGACGGGTTAAATACACACGACGATGGTTATGAGTTGGCACGCTCTGGTGGTGTGACAACTGCTCAGATTCTTCCCGGGAGTGCAAATGACATTGGTACGGTTTCGCTATGTTCCATCTGATTTTTTTGACGTTATTTCTTTTTTTGAACAGGCGGACAGGCGTTTGTCATCAAGTTACGAGAAACGAAGGAGCGTTCTCCTTCATCAATGCTCCTGGAACCTCCGTACACCCTTAACGGATCAAACTTTGACCACAGCCAGCCACCTAGGTGGAGGCACATGAAGTGAGTTTCTTACCGAGTGGCTTTTGGAAACTTTTCTAATACTCGCTAGACACGCATGTGGTCAGTTATACTATGGGCGAATGGAAAATAAATTGCAATTGAAGCTGGATCAAATGCAGGTGAAAACCCTTCCAGGGTCTACTCTATCACCCGCATGGACACGGGTTGGAATTTCAGGCAGGCATATGATACTGCACGAACGATTTGTGACCGGCAAGATGACTTCTGTGCCAAGGCAGAAGCAGGTTCCTGGAAAGAACTCGGAGACTCAGCTTTTCCAGAGGACCCTCAATGGGAAGCATTAGTTGATGTTCTCAGAGGAAGGGTGAAACTTGCCGTACATTGCTACGAGGTATGAAATTACTATCGCACATAAGATGTAGACCTGAGTTTGCTTTTCAGGCTGTGGACCTAGATGGCATTGTCAGAGTATGCCCCCAAGTTTTGAGGAGTGGTATGACACGGAATTGACTCCTTCGACAGCTTTCCAATGAATTTAAATTTCCCGTCGCCTCTTTCCACCACGCTGGAGAGACTTACCTCGTCCCAGATCTAGTTAAGAAAACCTGGGTTGGCTTTTCTTCAATGTTTCTGAGACCGAACCAATAACTCGGGTGACTAGGGTGGTGCCCCATCGATAGCCCTCTTTGCGGCCAACTTCAGGTCCGTGATCTTAACTGGTATATTTATGGCTATTCATACGACCTGTGTAGGAAGAAGCGGGAGGCCTACCGGGGTTCAGAATTCGCTCCTCGTGTCCTAGCTTCCAGTGGCCTTCCTGTCGTCATGAAAGCCAGTGCTTTTTATTCAGAGCACACCGCAGGTCGCTGACAGTATTATAGTCGGATCATCCTGTCATCAATAGCCGCTACCTCCTCCACGAGGCGGCGCAAGCCCATTACTTTGGTCTTCCGGCGAATATTGCTATGCTTTCCATAACCGCTACCCCTGCGGACGCAATGGGTCTCGGACATCGAATTGGCCGTATTGAAGAAGGTATTTCCTTCCTGGTCATCTACTTCATTTCTATGGTTTTATTATAATCAATAGGTTACGATGCCGGTAGGAGCAATTCAACGCAAATGCTTCCTGCACGTCACCGAGCATTCACGGAATACAGATGTTATTATATGGGACTCGCATCCTCTGAGTCTCGCTGCTACGCCCCAGCAGGTTTTCATTGATGGTATTCCACAACTCAAGGCTCCGCAGGTGGCGATTAAACCATCTACATTTCATTCCCCTCCCAACACACCGAACTTTGACAAGGAAGCCGAAGATGCATTCGTCTATGAAGGTCTTCCTCCACTTGAGCCTCGTTCTGTTCGGCACATCATTTTCACCAACGTCAGCAGTCTGTCTGTGAGGTCAAGGGATAGAATTTCCATACAGGAACGTCCAGAAAACGTCGTCATCCGGGATGCAAAACTGGTGTGTTCGGGCGCGTGTTTTGAGTACTTGGCCGACCACGAACACATTGAGATCATCGATCTCGAAGGCGGTTGTATCGTCCCTGGTCTGACTATCTACGGACCGCCCCTTGGTCTGGCCGAGATCCGCCTCGAGCCAAGCACGGCCGATGGTGTCGTATTCAACCCCCTTGAGAGTGACCCACCCGCCGTCCTTGGAGACGGCCTTATTAGGGCTTTTGATGGTCTGCAATTTGGAGGTCGAAACACACTGTAGGTTGCTTTATGTGTTCGCAAGACGGAATGAGTCGTACAAGCTCACTGAATTCCTCAGGCTAGCATATAGAGGGGGTGTGACGGCTGGTGTGACAGCCCCCTCTGGATCGTACGTCCGGGGCTTGTCGACGGCGTTCTCATTGGGCGCGCCGCATGTCCTTGGTAATGGATCCATTCAGAATGACGTTGCTGTGCATGTTGTGATCACCAAAAATAGCGTACGGAGCGTGAGTACTCAGATTGCCGCCCTGCGTGCTATGCTGCTTGGTAAAGGCGGCGATGCGATGCTGGCTCTTGTCCGAGCTGTAAGTTGTCTAGCTTCGTCTAGTCGCTGCGCTTGGATAATTAACGTGTTTTCCTGTAAAGGGTACTGCAACCCTCGTCGTCGACGTAAACAGTGCAGACATCATGGCATCCTTGCTACGCCTAAAACAAGAATATGAGACACTGGCAGGCAAAACGCTCAAGATGACCTTTGCTGGTGCAATCGAGTCCCACCTCATCGCGTCGGACATTGCTCGCGCTGGCGTTGGCGTCATCGTCACGCAACCGAAACCCTTTCCTGCTACATGGGATCAACGCCGATTGTAGGTGTTTTTCATTCGTTTTCGACTATTGTCCCTTTTTTTTTTGTTTGTTTGTTTTTTGTTTTCACCGGTGTGGGGAATTTGACACGGGTTCGACATGACAGCCTCGCAGGACCTCCGCTCACCGCGGACTCGCTCGTCTCTGCATTGTTGGCAGCAGGCGTCCAAGTAGGTGTGGGGTTACTGAACGAGTTTGAGGCGCGTCACTTGCGCTGGGAAATTGCTCGGGTATGTTTGTCCACATGGCTGGATTTTGCGTTTTGAGGGATGAGGAGATCTGACCCAATGCGAATGTTGCATTGTAGCTTGTCCTGGACTCGAATGGCACGATCGATCGAATGACGGCGCTCGCACTTGGCACGGTCAACGTGGAGAGTGCGCTCGGTATTTCGGTAGACATGCCTCAGGACCTCGTGGCGTACAAGGGGGGGGACGTGTTTGATTTTGAGGGCAAGCCTGTGGCTGCCATCTCGGCACAATTAGAACGGATCGATTTATTTGAGTAGTGGACGAATACCCTGGGTCTTACTTTGTTAACTGGTTGCTGTATTATCCGAAACTACATGCTCTTCTGCTTCCTACAAGCAATACCTCTTTGGCTCTGCTCACAGTAATTGTAATGGGGTCCTAAGTAAGAGAAGGCTCTCTGTCGTTTGTCCGTCTCCGTCTCCAGAAAAGCCGTGGCATTGCTGACGGGATACAAGCACGAATGGCGTACATTAAAAGAGAAACATATTGCCCATCGCCAGAATGCAATGTCCTATCGCGCGCTAAGGACAAGAAAAAAAAAAAAAGCGATCTAGCGACCCCCAACGGCTGCCCCTCGACGTGGTCGTCCGCCCCTCCGACCATATCCTCCCCAACCACCTACATACGCGCCCGGTCCCATCAACCCGACACCCCCGGGCTCTCCAAATGTCGCTACATTCTTCTCTCGCTCTTCCTCTCTCCGATTCCGTCCCCCTCCGCCCCGTCGTCCACCCCCTCCCCTCGGTGGCAGGGGCACAGCCTGCGACGAAGACGACAACGAATCGAAAAACGACTTTTGCGGATTATACGCTCGTTCCTTCTCTTCTTCCTCATTCACCGCATCCGCCCCTCCCTCGGGTGTTGCATTTTCACTTTCTGTCTCCTTGCTCTTTTTGGGCATGATGGCGGACTTGTCAAAACGTGCGTTGGAACTCTCGAAATCGAAATCTGTCGTGGGCACTTTGAGCTCGCTGCCCTTGGCGGTTGGTCCATGACCGTGATTTCCGCGACGGCCCCCTCTGCCAATGGGTCCGCTCGTCCCACGCAGGTCTCCGATCGCACGCTCGACTGATTCGAGGGACGCAGCAGCTGTTTGTACAGAGTTCACAGGAGGACGGCGTCCATTAGCACTTGTGCTTGGAACATCATTCGGAGGAATAACTGCAACTTGCGGTCCTTGAGGTACCTCTTGAACGATGTGTGGTTGCTGCGGGTATGGCACGGGTGGCGGTTGTTGTGAGGGCGGTGGCTGAGCGACTGCTTGCTGTTGATATGGAGAAGCGTACGGCGGATACTGGGGCGGTGCCATCCCAGGTGCAGATGCCTAATACCATGGCCAGCATCAGCATCAGGATAGCATTAATCAAATGAACGTGTCAGAAGGAAGGCAACGGAAGTATCCACACGAGCTTTTTGTGCGCTCTCAGATATGCGAGTCATTTAGCCCTTTTCTTTACGTCCGTAATATTTCATTTTACAGGGCGTGGCCGAAAAATGGTAAAACAAGAGTAATAAGACACGCACCCCAAGCACAGCAGGGTCATCATGCACACTCCGGCGCGGCGGAGGCTCATCAACAGCGAGGTCTTTCACCTCAGAAGCGCGAAATATGATGTATTGGTAAGGCTCTTGAACAGGGGGAATAAACTCAGAGGGAGGCCTGTCAAGCGTGATCAGTGGCTGTATGCGATGCATACGGACAGGGATTGCGTGTCAGGAGGAAGGCAACGGAAGGATCCACATGGGTAAATGCGCTCTCGGACACACAAGTATGTACTTGTTTTTACATCCGTGTTTGTTTTTCATCTTTTCTTCGACAGGCAGCGAGACATGGGGCCAAGTAAAACTCACTTTCGCGACTCTGTACCCATAGAGTATACTAGAGGTAGCACACAAGTCAGAAAAGCGTTCAAAACAAAAGATGTGCACACGCCTACCATTCGAAAGCTGAATTGTCGAAGCGGCTGGGTCAATACCAGCGAGAATGCCCCGGTAACGAACATCAGAATGGGAGATGAGGGATATAGGTTTTCTGCAGACATCGTCAACAACAACACGAACAACGAAGAAAATAAAAAGAGGCAAACCCGATAAAACTAAGTGCCATTGGTCGTCAAGAACCGCGCAAAAGGATGAAAGAAAACTGGGACGGCTGATGCGACCCTTGGGGACACTGCCAATGAGGTGGGGAGTTATTCCATCTCCGCTTCAAATTGACGCATCGGCATCCCCAGAGATTAGATCTGCTTTGCCACTCTGCCAACCAAAAGCTCGGGCTTTCTCCTGAATCTGAGACGTTTTCCGCAAGAGAACTCCCACCACCACCATAACACGAAACACTTCAGTCTGCAAGTAGTGGCACCGCAGCTACGATGACAGCAAATATACAGCGACCTGCGACCGAGTAAATACGCGCCCATCCTGAAGCGCTACCAAGTTACAAACATTCTTGGACAACACGATTGCAAAAACTGTCTAGAGTACCCAATGGAAGACGCGGGAATGCACGATGGATTGGGGAGGAATTAAGTTACACGTGTATGTGGTGTTGAGGGCATGGAGAACGGAAGAGGGACCATGGCGCTGGAATGGAATGGAAGGATGATGGAAAATGAAGCCGAGTCTACGGTTGTCCAGCGACGCCTTCCGTATCAGGGTCTACAGTCACCTTTTGTCGAGCATCTCCGGCGGTGACAACCACACCACTCAGGTGTGGATCAATTGGATCCGATGGCGGTCCAGATCCTGGTGTGGACGTCGGCGTAGACGTCGTTGCCGTGGTCGACTCTGCGGGATTAAAGTTTCGAAAGGGAGAAGGTGCGACGATCGAACGATGAAAGCGCGCGCGGAGTTCACTGGCATGCGGTGGCGGCTGTTCACCAAAGCCGTTGGCTGACGGATCATTCATATCCGGGAAAGGTGGTGCAGATGGCCCGGGTATCGAACCATCCGCCACTTTAGCCGCAGCAGCTTGTTGCGCAAAGTGCATGCGCCGCTGTGAGCACGTGGGGGTGAGTGCATGGTCCGTTCCAAAAGCAAGCAACATACCTGGTGGTCCCATTGGTCGAACGCGTCTGCAATGATGGGTTCCAGCGCCGCGAGGTCCTCGGCTGTGATGGATAATGGCCGAAGTAGTTGCTGCTTCAGGTCTGGCATAAACGAAAACAGTGAGAGCAACGCCGAGGCAAAACTCTGTCCACCAGTTAACGGCGGTTGAGGATAGGATAGCTCTTGTGGATTCAACGGGTGCGGGGGTGCCATCTCGGATGGCAACATCTGATATCCGTTTTGCCCGTTCACGCGAAACTGAACCTCTTCCATGCCAGGCAGCGTGTCCAGGCCCAGTTCTCTCATTTTGCGCTGTTTCACGAGGCTGCGGTGCTTCCGCTGTCGCTCGCGTGCGGCCGCCCGGACGCGCTCCCTACGTGCAACCTCCTCGGGGGAGAGCTCCTGACCAGTAAAAGCTTGAGGGGGCGGCTGTGGCGGCTGGGGTTGTGGGGGAAGAGGGGGTTCGGTCGGCTGGGGGTAGGACATTGCAGCATTCAAGTTATTGACATGACGGTCACGCTCTCGCTTTCTTCGTTGTCTCTCTGCCGCTTTCTCCCTCTTCTGCCTCTGAGCAGGTGTTTCATTCTCTCTTGTGGCTCGTCTGCGCGAGGACGAGACGGGAGTCAAGGTACTTTGGGAAGGGTTGTGGTGGACAACCGGATCCATCGCATTCATATCCAACCCGGCTTAGAGTTCTTCTTCAGAAGACGGATGTGTGACTGGGTCGTAACGGCGGCGAGGAGTGACGGAGGTCGTGACAGAGAGTGACCAAGGGTGTGAACAAACATGGTCACACACGAACCCCCTCGTTGGCGCGCGGAAAATATACTTAATTAATTGGTTTTCTAATTAAATACATTCCCTCCCCTCACCAGCATGCTCTCCCGTTTGGGTCCAACACCAATCCACTTAATCGGAGTACCCAGGTAGTTCTCTATGAATTCTACGTATTTCTTACAGTTTTCTGGGAGATTGTCGTAGCTTTTCGCAGACGTGATCGGCGTCTGCCAGCCGGGAAGGGTCTCGTACACTACATCCACTTCCGACAATGCCCCCAGATCAGCTGTCAACCAAGTTTAGATTCATTTTTTCGGAGGTACCCAGATACGCACCAGGAAAATGAGAAAGATCTTTCCCATGGACAGTATACTTGACAGCCACTTTGATCTCAGCAAGAGTTTCCAAAACGTCCAGTTTGGTCAAATTGAGCGCATCATAGCCATTGATAAGGCAAGAGTATTTCATGACCACGAGGTCCAGCCAACCAGCGCGGCGGCGACGTCCCGTCGTCGTGCCGTACTCCCGACCAACCTCTTGAAGATGTACACCAATGTCCTATAAGCGTCCTCAGAGGCGACGTGGTAAATCTATGAATCAGCTCACGTTGAGCTGTTCTGTAGGGAATGGGCCCCCTCCAACGCGCGTAGTATACGCCTTGACGACGCCGATTGCAGTTCCAATGGTCTTGGGCGGGATCCCGAGACCAGTGCAAACACCGCCAATCGTGGTCGAGGAAGATGTCACATACGGATAAGTTCCAAAGTCGATGTCGAGCATCAAAGCATTCGCGCCTTCGACAAGGATCCTCTTTCGTGCTGCCAGAGCATCGTGAATATAGGCGACACTGTCTATGACAAGTGGTTTCAACCGCTCGGCCAAGTGCTAGGCTTATTAGTACATAGGTCACACATTGTCATGCGATGCTTGCCTTGTACCGCTCTATCTCTCCTTCCGTGTCGTATTCGAAATGACCATAGCGTTTGAACCGGCCTTCTACAACCCTGCGGAACTTTGTGGCAAATGTATCGTGATCAAACAGGTGGTGTACACGGAGACCAGAGCGTGATGCCTTGCCAGAATATGCGGGGCCGATTCCCTTCTTCGTGGTCCCGATGCTACTACAGTATCAGATAGACGTCGCGGCGCGACGAGGACAAACTGACCTTGAACCGCCCAGTTCTACTTCTTTCAAACCATCCACGATCTGATGAAAGTCAAAAACGAGTTGGGCTCTATCGGAAACGAATATCCGGTCGAAGCATTGGAGGCCTGCAAAAAGTCAGCTGGCGTTTTTTTAGCACAATGTCTACCCTCACCTTGCCTCTCGAGGGCG
>JBBPKE010000425.1:0-19973 GCA_038089095.1 Tylopilus orsonianus | reverse complement strand
TCGGAAACCGACTCATGAATATCTGCTGATTTCGGAATGGTGGGGAACTTGTCTAAAGTGAACGTATTGCTATTTAGATGGATTGGGCAAGTCTATTGATAGTGTCGTAGCGTAAGTTCGGGTGGCGCATCCCAGACTTAAATTGAAATATCACCTCAAGTACCGCGAGCGAGTTGGCGTCGTTGAGTAAGTCCCAAATCCTCATCAGCTGCTCCTCATTTGGGTGGACCCTTTCTCGGCCATGGGGCAGCATTCCATTCCGCTGTCGCTCCATCTCGCTTCCAGGAACGGCATCCGTCAATGTACCTTCGTCGACAAGAAGATCCCGTAATGGAAGAAAACCCTTGAAATCCGTATCTTCATCCAAAGGAGTCGTAAGGGGAGGTAACCTCGACGACGGAAATACACCATTTAGTGTGTTGTAGAACTGGGCAAATTTAGCCCAAAATAGCGGTATTCCTTCGATTAAACCTTCTCGGGTACCTTTCCTTGTGGGGCCTAACTGGCTGCCGACGGAGGATTGCGTGGCGTGCAAGACATATTTAATATTGGCCATAAGCCACTTGCTCATGATACGTAGAGCGGGTAGGGTACGTCGGAACGGTGCCGTGATACGCTGGGCGAGATCGTTCTCTGCGGCGTCTTCAGGGGGTACAGTGAGTTCGGCGGTGCCTATCTCAAGAAGGGCACGATAGATCGCAATGACATGTGTCAAAATCTGCGATTCGACGACCGAAGAGTCTGGAGGTTCATTTGGTCTCCTACTTGAGTGCGATGAGGCGTCGCGGATCATGCGGTGTTTCCACAGGGCTCCTTGTGAGAGGACGACGACTCTGGACACAGTTTCTGTCGGAAGAATACGCTCTGAAACCAGGCTCTGGAAATCTTTCGCGACATCCTCCGCATGTGTAACTGGATTCATTTGAGTCCTGTAAAACAATGGGTCTTAATTTGGACAACTGCCGGGACAATACTTGTAATACTAACTTATTTGAACCCAACCGCCACAATGCATGCAAAAGGACGACATTGTCCTTGAAGTACTCCACTCTCAGCCGAGGAGGAATTTCTCCAGATTCCGGAATCGCCGCCTGGGAGCCGTCTTTCATCTTTTTAGTCTGCTGATCAAGAGACTTGTGAAGAATTTTTTTGACATTTTCCGACGCGGTGTCGTATGGCTGACGGACGCAGAGTGCTCTATAATAATGAAATAGGGAATTAAACGTGTCACCCTGATAAAACGCAAGAATAGCAAGTTGATGCGACGAGTTGCCTTCGTATGGGACGAGAAGCCGAGCTTGTTCGTAACATTGAATAGCCTTGTCGTAATTTCGTGCCCGCGGGATTGAGTCAAAGCCAGGTATGCCGCCTCTTCTACCGCCCCGACCACCCCGTCTCGCCGGCGCAGTACCATCCTCATGGCCCGCCTTGGGACGACCCCCAGACTCATTATAAAGCTCCCGGTATCTGGCTATGTCTCCGAGGCATACAATAGCCTTACTCAAGATCGCAAGTCTGCTCTGGTGTTCCGCAGGGTCCAGAGTAGGTGTACTCTCTTCATGTGGAAAGGAAATTTGATTTCGCCCATGGCTCTGATTCCATATACCGTTTCTATCACCAGACTCCGGTAGGCACGGAAGGTTAGCGTCATTCAGGGGAGTAAGAATGTTCAGGGCAACCAAGACGGGGTACGCTTCGTGTAAAGTAAAGGATCGTTGATATCGGACAATGAATTGAGTCCAGAATTTTTCTTCGTCTGAGAGAAACTGTCGGAAGCGTTGCATAAGTTTGCGATATTCAACTGGGCCATGACCACCCTGTCGCGGGGGGTGACGAGGTGCGGATTGCAAGGTTCGCTCAAGCGCTGTGAGGCTCTGCTTGTAGTGGGAGATGAAATGATAGGATGTCTGCATCCATAGATGGGTCTCAGCATCCTTGGACTCCGCAGCGTAGGGTTCGACCAGTAACAATCGTAAATACTGGCGGCGTAGGCTTTTAGATGCTCAATGAGAATGACTAGTACGCAACTTTGAGGGCAGAGGACAACTCACTTCTTGCGACTAAATTCGACTTCCTTATCCCAAGGATTGTGTGATTTGAGCAACTCTTTCAAACCCTGATGTAAACCTTCTGCTTCTCTGATGAGATATGAGTGGAATTACGGATGCTGAGTGGTGAGAAAAGTAAGCACCTCGCGATATGGGGAGCCGTTTCGGACATGCTTGTGAGATTAAGAGTTATAAACCCATTTTCTGGCGGCGGCTCTGATATCGATGTTTGGCACCTGGCACTGACCCGTGGATAGCTAATAGCAGCCGTGGGAAACAGTGGCAAACCTAACAAAGTTTTAGCCCCCTACGCAGGGACCAATAATTACTTATAACAGCTTTATCTACTAGATTGAATCGGTATGTTATGGTTTGCTCCCCTTGTCACGAGTTTTCGGACAGTGAACGATCCGGTACTATCGCTTACCACGAAATTATACACACCAGGAGTTTATACACTCTGTTAAAACTCGTTATGTTTCACTGTCCTTAGGTGTACATCGAAAATATCAGGTATCTACTTGTCCTACGAAGTTGAACGAGCCAATTCTGAGCTGTTTTCGTCGAGATAGACATTGTAAAGTGACACTGGGTGAAATCACGCCGTGACGAACTTGCCGCACGCAGCCGAAGCGGAGCCTAGACTTGTCCACAAGCCGAGCTTGTGCCGAGCACCTCTTCACCACTGTCTTGCTGCTAGGGGTGGTTCCGAGAATGGGGCGGTTAAGGAGCGAGCAGGTATCTCGATCTCCCAAATTGCCCAGCCATGAAGACCGCATCCAAGTGGGCATTTAGGGAGTTGCCCAGGGACTTTACACTTCTATGGAAAAGCTGCAATAGCACTGCAGGTACTTTCGAGGCCGGACTTGACTTGTTCCGATCCCGGTGTTGGTACTTCACTGCCACTATCAAGTGCCATGGCCGTGATGTCGAGTCGAGCCTCTCATGCTGCGGGACCATCATTTGCGCAAGATTCACCTATATATGGCATGTTCAAGTCAGAGTCTTTCCCTCAACATTTTTATTCTTCAACGGAACCTATTCGACCCCTTCTGGACGTCCATCGGGGATAATACAGCCATCCACTCAGGCTAGGTACTGTATACCAAGCTTGTACCATTATAATGAGTACATTCCTCGCTCGTTTGATAAAGTACATTCACGCCACGTTTTATGCCAATCGTGACTCGTATCATACCATGCTACATGCGTCTCACAATGGATAATCCACTCATTGGCCATGCCGGGCGGGATTCAAATTCGGCAACGCGTGACACATGTGTGACATTCAGTGATATTCGTGACTGTATAAACTCGTGGTATGTATATCCTCGTGGTAAGCGATAGTATGGGGCTGTCGCAGTTTGGACTCCTTCGTCACCGGGGGCATTTGAAAAACAAACACAGTCAATTCCGCTGGCCTTCCGAAGAACTGGAAACAGTCATATGTCTAGCCCAGGGTGTGGCACAATTTTTCTTTTTCAAGCTAGACAAGGGTGATTACAAGACTCTTAGAAGCTCTTTTAACTGCGTCCGTTGTTGCCTGAATGGATGCCGCAGGGAGGTATACCACGCACGCTGTGATCTCGATTCGCACAAGTGTTCCATCGAGGGATTCAAGTTCTGCAGTGCCGTGGGGTCTGGACCGCCCGCGGTGTGCTACTGACATGGGAGGGGCTAGTCGATCGATCAACGCCGTTCTGCAACTCTCACTGTCTATTAATAACTAAAAAATTGACGTCCACGCGGTTACACGTCCTAGTAGAATGCATGTCCTCGCGTGCGCCACTTGGCTCGGCAAGGGGCGCTTGGCATGCGAGTAACTACCTGGTGTTGTCGCACCAGAGCAAGCTGGTCCGCCCCTATGATCATTAGGCCATCTCAGAATCTGGAACAGGTAGAAACTATGAACCAGGTGTTTCACTCGAACGCAAATTGATCCACCCCTGAATTCAGATGGAATATCGTTCTCGCCTAGCTTGACCATAAACCCTGGAGTCGAGATGCCCATGCAGCACGAGGGAAGAGGGTTGGTGATGCACATCGCAGACTCCCATTGAAAGAGGGCGTTGTTTGGTAAAGTTCCCCTGCTGGATGGCGTCTAGTACTTACCTGTATAAGTTGTCTTCCCCTAGGGAAATCAAAATAATTTGCACTTTTCAGGTTAGATTGAACTGCGTCTGCAGTGCCATGTTTGGACATGTACACATCCAGTGGTAACATGTTCATCCCATTTGCTCGATTTCGGGGTTGACCATGTGGTCTAAGATGCTTCGATGCTTTCTATCAGTCCATTACATATCACCCCCCCCCCCGGGGAGTAGAAAAGGCTCCCGGATTCTCGATCGCCTCCGTCCCCAAAGCCCCTCCCCACCACCTTGACCGCAACACATTTCTGCGCGTCGGCCACCACATACAACCAACTCCAATACGATGCCTCCCTTCTACGAACTCTCTGTCGCCTCTTTTGGGCAACCATCATCCTCCAAATCAAAATGGGCTATCGCCGTCACTTTCTCACCATCCTCTGGTCACTCGCTCGTGTACCAGATCGTGGGTTCTGCTGCAGACTACAGCCTGGACGCGCCACAGTCGGTCACACTAAAGGAGGGGGAGAACGGATATGTAGGCAAGGCACCTGTCGGATCAGTGGATTCCGAGAGGCTCCACCAGTTACACTCCACCCTCGCTTCAATTCCCGTCATGCATGGGAATCCTGCGTGGAACTCCCACAATTGGGCCATGGAGGGAATATTAGCGCTGCGCAAACTCGAGGGCTGCCATATTGACAAGCATGTGACATCCCAATGGGTGTCGGAGCGGCTCGGTGGGAAGTAGGGGGAGAATGTTTGGCGACGGGTTTGTGACGCATGTTCTTGGACTCTTGATGCCACAACTGATAGAGGTATGTATACTGGGACACTGGGATGTACTGCGGTCGCGGATTTGTACTCTTTGGACTCTTCACACATCATCGTATGTTGTTTAGAGGGCCTGCAGGGAAATTCGGAGTTTCAACAATTTTAACCTAGCAATTATGGGGTGAGGACTTGTGTGAGCATCCACCAGGGACAATCGGAGGGGCACCGTCCATTTGAGTCAGTGAACGTCACTTCGAGCCCCGATGACTCACCGGGGCCAGGCTTTATTAAACACTGACGGTCTCCTTTGATAAAGTTGTTGGATCAGAATAGATTCTTCTGATAGGCTACAAAACTATACATGAAACCCACGGCTGTCGTGGCCTGCCGCATCTATCGACGTGACGCTTTCATCCCTCCGTACGTAAATCATGCTGGTAAGCATCGGCAGAGGGGGTAAATCTAGACCACCGTTGTCGCAATCCCAAGGAACAGGTCCAGAAGGCTAGCCTGATAGCTCAGTAACAGAACCTGAGACCAACCCTTCTACTCTACCCATCATTTCACTAGCCCCTTTCATTTCGGAACTCGGATATGAGTGAAGAGCGGGAAACACCTTCTCACCCACGCAAGGTGTTCGAATGAATAGGGTTAAACAAGCTGTCGTAATTTCATGCACGAGCCCGTAGCAAAAAACCGATCTATCATGCGTATCACGATTAACTTGCGACTTCCCAGGGCTTTTTCCTCAGTGGTGCAGTTGATTCGCTGGGAACCCCGTCCTAGAATGGTTCGGGAAGTCGGATAAACCTGTCGGCGCGCAATCTGCGGGCTCAACTTACGTTTAATGTATCGGGAATGACTTTGTTGTTTGGGATGTCATCGGTCTTTCCCTGCTCGATCAGACTTTTCAGCTCGGTGAAAGTCAGCGTGTGTATCTCCCCCTGCCCTGCCCCCAAGGAGGTCTGATTGCATTCATTTCCGCTCTCAGCAGGGAAGTAATTCGAGTCCGCGGTGTCACCAGCCTGAATGTCTTCGGGGCTGATATTGTACCCAGTGGCGCTAGCCCAATTTGGTGAGGGGACCGCTTCCCAATCAAAAATTACTGGAGTCACACCGGTTGAAGTAGAATATCTTTGTTTTTAGAATGAGTGCCGACTTTTCGCTCTCAGGTACCTGGCTCATCATTTCATGGGCAAGGATGGCAGAAAGACCTTGCTGGAGACCGTGAGATGTTGGATAAGTATGAGGGACGGTATACCAAAACGGCGTACCTGAAATGCTTCATCTGAGGAGAAAGGGAAGCTATGAAATTGGCGAAGAACACGTTGCTGTCGCTCGTCCCCCGGGTCGGTGGTCGGTGAGGACGGAGAGTCGTGACCCTGTAATGTGTACATGCCAGAAGGGTCTCTGGTATTCACAAAGAGACGTAAATAGCATTGCGGTTTGCTTTATAAACCCAATAACCTAGACGTACGGAGGTACGCAGCTTCGAGTGCGGAGATGACAACGCCGCGTCGGTGTAGGTCGTACTCAGCGCTCCCGTATATCGATGATAGTCGATCTTGGCTGATTATGTAATACAGTTTTCAAGCCCGTATTCCCCCTGCACCGTGACGTCGAGCTTGCGGAGGGCAAGTTGGTTCACAGTGAACCATGTCGACCAGTGTTAGCAAGATGGTGGCTGAGCGGAACCATAGAACACTCTTGGAACTCGTATTGAAGCCTGGAAATGGCAAGTATATATCCTTCAAGTTGCCGTCGCAAGTCGCAAATCCACGAGTCTAACACCCCGTCTACCTTCTTCTCCCAGATGTCTGCGCGGACTGCAAAGCACGTGCTCCTAGATGGGCTTCCTACAACCTGGGCATTTTTGTCTGGTGTGCATTTGTTTTGGTCCATCTGCTCCGCAGAACTTCATTGACCAATATGCAGTGTGAATTGCGCCAGTATCCACCGCAAAATTGGGACGCACATTTCCAAAATGTATGTAAACTGTATTCATGCTTGTTGATTCCCCGCTTGATATGGGCGCCCGCATAGTAAGAGCATCACCCTGGATGAGTGGACCAAAGAACAAGTCGAAGTCAGCCATTGGCCTTGGTAGATGACAACAGCTAATCTTATCTCGTTTTATGCAAGGTAATGAAGGAGAGAGGCAACATTAAGTCAAACGCGCTGTATAACCCGCACGAGGCTCGCCATCCTCCACCGACCAACATGATAGGCTCGGAACGAGACTCCGAGCTCGAGAAATTTATACGCTGTAGGAAGGACACCTTCCCTGTCCTCAGTTTTTCTTACGAGGATTCTTCTAGCGAAATACGAGTTCAAACGATTTATGGATCGAAAGTCTAGCATTACTTCCCAACAGCTCGTATCTGACCCGCGTACAACATTTGCGGTTCCTCGGTCACAATCAACACCACTGGCAGATGCGGCACAAACGGGACGAAAAGCGTCGCCTGGACCTCTTCCCCCGCCCAAAACACCTGAAAACTTGCCTCCGAGGCTTAAGCTACATCCTTCGGTTACTGTGCCCTCGCTATCGCTCAATGCTCTACCTCCCACGCGATCTACATCACGGCCCCTGCCTCCACTGACTACGTCCGACAAACTTACTGTTGTGTCCCCACCAGGGCAGCCCGCAGTTACACGGCCTTCCATAGAGAAGCCTGTAGGACAAGTATGGGAGGACCTTATCTCACTGCAAGGGCCTTCCCAATCCTCTTCATTTCCACTTCAGTATAGCCCAATTAATGCCACGAACCCGTTCTCAAATTTGTCCGCAGGTCAGGTCAGGGCGACCACGCCACTGGTTGCCAGCCCAGTATCGGTATCGGTTCCCGGTCCGCAGGTACCTTTCGTATCACCCCTGTCTACGCCTGCGCTACACCTCAACACGACAAATCCATTCAACCAGATGCCACAGCTATCGTCCTCAGCTGGGGGCATGAATGGCATCACAGTCTCCACAAGTTCGAATCATATTTCGTCGTCACCCATGCCTATGCCTATGACCCTATCCACACCCGTGACGCCTTCTGCACCGCCGGTTATGGGGTTCCCGACAGGGGCTTCGTTCCACACGTCGCCTCTGCCATACGTCTCAGCGCATACGTCTCCCCCGGTACCTGCACTGGCTTTTTCGTCTACGCCATTTATACCTGCTCCTAGCCCCACCGCGACCGTCCTTGCGCAGAGCCCCTTCACTCCGATTGGTGCTTCAGGACAGATACATGGGACAACGAATCCATTTTCTGCGATGCAGATGGGGCAGGCCGCGCTCTCAGGGGTGCCCTCTCAGGCTGTGTTTGGAACGACGGTGTCCTTGAATCAGCAGCAACAACAGCAAGTGGGGCCGGTACATGGGTATGGCGAGTGGGCCGGGCAAGATCCGCGAGGAACATTCTAAATATTAGGACCGTTTGCTTTGCAACCTATTACGAAGACACGCTAGGTTCAGAGCTACATCCTGCTATGGGAATTTCCACAGATGCTATAAAGCTTTATGGGATATCTGGATACATCTATACATTCCTTATCTACTCTTCGTAGCTACATTTGGATATTGGCATTTTCTGATTCGTGATGGTGTACGGCCGGGTGGCGTATCTTCGGCGATTTGACGTGATGTTTAGGTCCGCTGTTAGCCAGTTGTCACAGTCAGCGGAGGAGGGCTAGATTGTAATGTAGGTTTCTCCCGTGCGCCAATATAGTCGGACTCATGGCTTGAACTCCGAACCAGTTTGTCGTTTAGGGTAGATTGAAACTAGGTTGAAAACGTGCCAGCTGATCGAATTATGCTCCACAGACTCCAAGTTAGACCAGACCCTGTCCTCGGCGGGGTCAGGAGACGTCGGCAGCTGTTCATCTTGCGAGTAGTCGGGCCAAGTTCACTTTATGGAACTGCTGCCTACCTGCTATGAGACAAGTTTAGACTGCCACTGGACCTGCTTGCCAGTTTGCCTCGCTCTAATTACGACGTACAAACACCAAGGGACGACTCAGCGTACACGTGACCTAATATGCCATAGCCTTCAGGTTAAGCTGCCGCAATCACATTCGGCAAACTCGGTGATCATCACAACCTTCTTTCGCTTCCCACTGTGTGCGCGCGCAACCCAATTCAATTGGACTTGGCCCTGACGCGGCGATGGGTCGGGGTCAGACGACGCTGATACTGTTCACGCGGCTTCCGAGTGACAGCACCGCTACCCCAAAGTTTAATCATGGCATTCTCCGGGCGTCCACCCACAGAGGCATCGTGCGTCCCCCATTCCATTTTCATTTCCCCACTTCGTGTTTTTCCATCCCTCCATACCACTGGCAATTTACCCTGAAAACGATGTACTGAGCAGAAATAACGTGACCATTAATGAGCCAAGTTGGAATCGGTTCAGCAGGGCCTAGACTTTTGCTCTCAGGATATGACCGACAAGACAGCGCTGACGGACACCCCGTTGGCCCCATTATGTTGTCGATCCGTACCGAAATTATGCCATGAAAAGCCAAATAGTACAATTTTGGGCCGCTTCAAGCTACACATGGCACTTTCTTATGCTTCACCCTAGCGCCACGTCCATTAACCAATTGTGTCCCAGAAGACACCTCCACCATCCGTAAAAGAGTGTGCCCACCGTCTTTCAATTGTCATCATCGTCATCACACTGCCTACCTACTCTGAATAGAGCCAATAAATCATCCAAGCCAAGCTTCGTATTCTTGATCTTGTCACCGCTCAACGCTGCCTTGGCGAGTTCCCGCTTGGCATCTTGGAGCTAGTGCGGGATAAGGGAAAAAAAAAAAACATGAACAAATGTCAGTCACGGGTCATGGATCACATCCATGTAGAGGAAAGAGACAACGAGCGGCAACCACATCCACTCGGCGTGGGTATCTCGCCTAACGCCATATGAGAAGGTGGGATTGGATCGAACGCTCACCTGCAAGATACGGGTTTCCACCGTATCAGGTATCATGAGTTTGTAGATATTAACATCCCGCGTTTGTCCAAATCGATGTGCCCGATCATAAGCTTGGTCCTGTTGTCCGGGTGCATAGTAGCCACCCAATCGTTCATTGAACAGAGTTTACGAATTTCCACAAAGAGTAGCCAAGCGCGGCCAGTAAAAAGAAGACCACGAGAGAATGAATAGGATGACAGTTTGAAATGGAATAGGGAACATATGAACAAATTTGCTCAATCAGTATAGATAGCAAGGGGTTTGGTGGACAACTTACCTCAAGCGCGGGGTTCCACCACATATCAACGAGAATCACGTTGTTGCATGCTGTCAGGTTGAGGCCTTTGGTGATGAATTATATCATATCCGGCCCGCCGTGAGTCCCACCACAACCGAGAAAGCGATACAACGGTATTGGCGCGAAGTCCGTGACGCGATCAATATAAGAGGTAGTCGAGGACCAGATGCCAAGGGTTTGGAATCGAGACTTATCAGCGACTAGCTCCAAGGGGAAAATGAGATTTGAGGAAGAAGCAAGGGCGAAAGTTCCCGCGAAATCCCCGTGAAAAACTTCGCGGGGATACCAGCTAGGTTCACTCCTTGAGGCATACTCCGGATACGAGCATCCGAGATGATTGCCGCAACGGAAATGAATAGGTGGTTCCTGATTCAAAGATAAAGGTGTAGGGCACACAGGACAAGCAAGGCGTGATGGGACACGCAGAAAAATGTCAACTGCCACGGAACTCACCAGTACTTCCCGCTTTGAATGAGATGAGAATACAACGAGTGGTCTTGCTGTTCCGAATCTTCTCCAGACTGGCTTCACGTTTGTCCTTGGGCATTGAACCATCATCTAACGGCGTAAGTTTGTCAGTCTTCCGCATAGCGCCTGGCTGACAAGGGCCACATAGGAAGGAACATTCGAATAATTCTAATCAAAATACACGCACATCGAACATGCTTGATACCGCGTGTGTCCAGAGATGGTTCAATCAAATCCAGCATGCTGGTGAACTGCGAGAAAATAATTGTCTTTTCTACACCTTCAGAGCGCTCATCGATCGTCTTTAAGATATCTAGGATTTTTTTGATCTTGGCAGATTCAGGGAGAAGACCCGAGTTCAATGAAGGCTCCGTAGTTTTCGCAAGAGGTTGGCATTCTTTGCAATGTATTGCGCCACCTTTTGCTGGTAAACTGTGAGGAGCGAGGTGAGGAGCAGGTCAACCAGAACGACAGGGGCACAAACGTGGTCTGGCAGAGCTGGCACTTCTTCTCACCCGACATACCCAGCTGCTCGAACATGGCGGCGAGATCTTCTGTGTCGTCTTCGTCGTCTTTAATGGCCCTGGGTTCGACAGCACCGCCGTCGATGCGATAATCTTTGGAGACAAGAGAGGGATGATTGCAAGCTAATGATCAACGCAGCTCAGTCGATCTTTTCTTTTTCTCAGGTTGCATTGAAGATTTACCTTGGCGAAGCCGAAGCAGCAAAACTAATACGTGGGTGTAATTGACATGGTTGGATTTAACAAGTTTATTGATCTCTGATGTCATTCTGGTTTCTAGCAACCGATAAAACTCTTTTTCAGAAGCATTGAAAGAACATTCGACGAGCTGGAGGGTGCGTTCAGGAAGCTGGAGGAGTGGCTTGCCATTTAAAGTTTGGTCCTTCGTGCGCCGAAGCATGATTGATTTTAGAACAACCTATGTCGCAGCAGCACGCAGTCAATAGAGGACACAATAGGTGAATTGGGAATGTACCTGCAAACGTTTCAATGCACGAACAGGTCGTCCGCCCTTCACGGGTTTGGCAATCTGCTCATTGAAGGTATTCCAGTCGTTCAGGGGTCGGACTCGCAAGAACTTGATCAAAGAGTAGAGCTCTTCGACATTGTTTTGCCTAGTGATCACGGCTTAATGAAATACAGATCGAGTGTAACTGCACCTACATTGGGGTTCCAGTGAGACACCATCTGAATTTACTATCCAATGCACAACACGCGATAGCACTCTTCGTGTTTCGGTTCTTGATGTTATGAGCTTCGTCTGTTTATGATGGTTAACGTTTATCAACGGTCAATACCTCAGATCAGTCTGGAAACACATACCGAGCACGATGCGGAACCATTTTACTCGGAACAACCCGTCCTTCGACTTCCCTGATCTCTTTCGGTTGGTCAACCTTTTCGTCAACCCTTCCGAGGACTCGGAATCTGAGTCTGAGGCAGCTGTCATAACCTTTGACTTTGACTTCTTGGATTTGGTCTCATCCTTGGTCTCCGGAGCAAATGTCGCGTGCTCAGAGGCGACAATCGAATATGATGTCACAACTACGTGAGCTTGTTGCAACTTTAGAGGATCTGTGGTACGATTCTGGCCGTGATGCTCTATGACGCGAAGCCCAACCGCCATGCGCGAAATCTCGGAAGCCCATTGGGAGACAAGAGAGACCGGACAGACAACGCTAAGTAGAGTGAAATAAGTGGCATTTCATTCATCAAATGTGCAGTCGTGGCCTTACAGCGTACTGGCAGCCCATCCATCCAACTTGTCCGATTTCTTAGCACGACCATCTACAATACGGGTAAGGGTTTGGATAGTTTTTCCGAGACTGCATTCCATCAGAATCGATTGCAATTAGAGGGCGCCTACTCACCCCATGTCATCAGCTAATATCCCTCCGGTCTTCTTGCCAGTCTCACGCTCGCGCATCCAGTTTCGCCCGATGACCTGATGGGGTAACAGTACGATGCCATCCGCGAATCCAGGTACAATCGCTTCACTCATATCGATTTCTGTATCTTCTGTGCCATTCACGGTATCCTCGACCAACGCACGGAGCGCCTTTTCTGCTTCAGTAGCAGACATACGAGGATCGTAGAGGCCACGTTCGTCAGGCTGATCGAAAGTCTCCCACGTTGGGACATCTGCACTACTAGGAATACGTGTTTTCGAGGGGAGCTCGATGGGAGCCGGCATGGCCGTGTGTTGCGGTGGCGCTACGAGTGTGGCACGGTCGAGAGCGGCAAGTACTTGACTCTTAGTAGCCGTTGCAGTGTTGACAACGGGCGAGAAGTTTGGCGGGGAACTGGTTACATCAGTGCGTGGTTGAGGAATACTCGATTGGAAAACTCACCCGCTGTCTTCTTCATCAGAAAAGGCAATAAGTGACCGGGAATGATTGCTGTTCTTCACGGCAGGTGGCAACGATTTGGGCACAGAGGACCCAGAGCTGGAAGAAGATATAGACTGGTCGAGCTGAGGCACCTACCGCTTAGGACACCAGAACCCAGTTACTCACGATAACGCTAGAAACAGATTGGGATTCAGATGGACTTTGGCCTGGCTTGTAGAATTCAGGATAGAAATTTCGGTCTTCAAGGAGCTGTTTACGCCTTTAAAAAGTGAGCGCCATGAGCACATAAGACGCTCCATGCACACCTGGCTTCCATGGTTGGGATTTGGATTAAACCGTGATGGAAAAAAAAGGGAGTAGGTTCAAGTTGGTTCTGTCGGCTCCGCACGCGACGCGTCTACATGAAGTCGCGAGTCACATGATCCTATCATAGCCCCCGTCAAAGATGACGTAAGCACCAGATATAATCATCGTCCCCCATTTGAGCCACTGTTTGAGCCAAATTTTGGCATGAACACAATTTTCAAAGCATTTGTAATTAAGGGTGATTTGAATGGTGTCAAAATATCTGTGATATGTAGATGTAACAGAAGTAGACGTGGTGGTAGTATTGGTTAGCCCTGGTCCAGAGGCATCAGCTGTGTCCTATAGAGGTTATATCTGATAGCATCACCTTACAGATGGGTTTCTTTTATCAGACAAGAAGGATGACCGGTTATCATCTTTAAATTTGCCTATAATTATATAAAACCCCCTAGTGGTGTTTGTGGGATTCAAACCCATGGCTTCATTGCAGAGCCAACCAGATCTGCCAAAGCCAGACCCAGGGAGAGGTGGTGCATCCACCACTGGATCACCCTGGTATGGTAGTCCCCTTCAAGATTAGCTTAATGTGTCTTGTCTCTGGACCTCTCTTGATCTCTGTTGCCTTTTCGAGCAAAAAGTCCTCAGGACCCATTGTCGTTGGGTTCTAGTCTTTGGGCTTTTCTGAAGCAATTATCTTTTGGTATATAATTGACAGACATGTGTATTTATCTGAATGCCATGCAGCAAAGTGTACGTGTTTAAGCGTTGTAACTAAAGTTTGAAATTTGTCTCTGAATGAACCTCAGAAGAATGATTTGATCACTTTTGGCTTCGTGTGGGACGGCTGATGTAATCAGGTTTTATAATACTTGGTGTGTGACAAGTGGGCGCAGGATTTTCACGACGACGAAATGCCCTCGCCAATCGCCCTCGGCCCATCCTCACCCGCGCCGTCGATTTTCAGCAAGAAAAGGTCTCTCGGCCAGCTGCCATCCATGGCGACCGCTGCGTCGTATCTCTCTGCCGTGCACGAAGCCGACGCTCGTGCTCGCGGCCTCGACATCTCCCCCGCCTCCACCCCCGCCCTCTCCACCTCCTCTTCCATCACCAGCTCCTCGGAGGATACCGTGCTCCATGAATCCGAAGACAACACCACAGGCCTCGCCTACCCCCGCACCCCGCCCACCTCTGAGCAGGTCTTTTCCACCGTTCACACCGAGTTCGGCCACTGCGCGAACGAGGGCTACCGCTGCATTTCGCAACACAACCCCGACAAACCTGTCACCGAACACGAGATAGAAGAGCCCCCCTACTACATCCTCATTACGACGTACATCAGCTACCTCATGCTCATCGTGTTCGGCCACCTCCGCGATTTCTTTGGAAAGCGTTTCGCCAAGCACAATTTTACACACCTCATGCCTCACGACGTATGTGCGCGTCGTTCCCATGCATTCGTGTCTTCCTCACCTCTACACACCAGGGTTATGCACCTCTCAACTCTGATTTCGATTCGTTCTACACCCGTCGGCTCAAGCGTCGCATGGACGACTGCTTCTCCCATCCCGTCACCGGTGTTGCCGGGCGCACCATCCTGGTCTACGACCGATACTCGGAGGATTGCAATTACACCCAGATATACCCTGGCACGAAAACCCGCGCCCTCAATATTTCTTCTTATAATTACCTTGGATTCGCACAGGCACGCGGCGGTTGTGCTGATGCAGTGGAAGAGTCAATCAAGCGCTACGGCGTTTCGGCATGTGGCTCCCGTTTGGAAGGCGGTTCCAACGAGCTGCATCTCACTGCCGAGGCTCTTGTTGCGCGTTTCGTCGGCATGGATGATTCATTAATTAGTTCCATGGGATTCGCAACCAACTCCACCTTCATTCCCGCCCTAGTAGGCAAGGGATCCCTTGTGATTTCCGATGAGCTCAACCACGCGTCTATTCGCTTTGGTGTTAGGACCAGTGGTGCCCAGGTCCGGATGTTTAAGCACAACGATATGAAAAGCCTGGAGTCGCTACTTCGCGAGGTCATCAGCCAAGGCCAACCCAAGACCCACCGTCCGTGGAAGAAGATCCTGGTCATCGTCGAGGGCCTTTACAGTATGGAGGGCAGCTTGGTGAATCTCCCTCGCATTGTCGAGCTCAAGAAGAAGTACAAGGTAAATTCGGTTTGAACAATCAGTCCATGTCAACTCATAAGTCGTCTAGTTTTACTTGTTTGTTGATGAAGCTCACTCGATCGGTGCCCTCGGTCCTCATGGCCGTGGTGTCTGCGATTACTTCAATATTCCTCCCCATTCTGTTGATATTCTCATGGGAACGTTTACCAAATCATTTGGCGCAGCTGGGGGATACATTGCTGGCCCAAAACACCTCATCGACGCTCTTCGCGTTCGTGGCTACTCTGGCATGTATGCAGAAGCAATGCCGCCACCCGTCCTCACCCAGATCATCTCGAGCATGGCTAGCATAATGGGCATTGCTTCACCGCCCATCCCTTCAAAATCCGCTTTGACATTGTCCCCATCAAGCTCTGTTTCCACACTCAGGTCTTCCGAAGACGATGTTCACCCAGGAATGGCACCCGCTTCGGCACTTCCCTCGTGGGTATCCCTTCCTCCCGCTCTCGCAGACGGATCAGAGGCTCGTATGCGTATTCGCCGCTTGGCCTTCAATTCGCGGTATCTTCATGCTGGCCTTAAGAAGCTTGGATTTATCACTTACGGCCACCCGTTTTCCCCCATCGTTCCCCTTTTGATCTACAACCCCGGCAAGATGGCCACTTTTGCTCGGATGATGCGGGTTCGACAGACACCGATCGTCGTTGTCGTCGTTGCATATCCTGCTACCCCACTCGTCACCTCCCGAGTGCGGTTCTGTGTCAGCGCGGCACACACCAAGGACGATATTGATACAGTTCTCCAGGCGTGCGACGAGCTTGGCGATATCCTTGATCTCAAGCACGGGCACGGTGAGAGATGGCCATTGGAACAGATTATGAAACGAAGTATGGAGCTTGTCAATTATACCTAATCCACGCCGGCTTCCCCCGAAATCGTGGCGGCATCTCACTCATCGAGTTGGCTGCTGTGTTCTTCAAGAAGCATTTTTGGATACATATTCTACAGTCCTTCACAACTGACGCCCCCGTTTTTCAAGTACTTTCACTGCAAATAATTTATACATCTTAGTGGACGCTTTACAGCACACATCGAACCTGAACAAAGACACGTAACTCGGCCTTTTTGCTGGATCGTATGATGTATCGTATCGTTTCACGTAGTCAGCTGTTGTCAGTGTTGATTAAATTTTGGGCGCTGAATTGATGGAGAAGAATGTTGCTGGTGATCGTGCTCCGCCATTATAACGGTTAAACCTCCAAAGGTCAGATTACTGTGGCTTATGCTCCACTAGAGGAACAGCTTTTTTCCGTAACGCTACGTCCTCGCTTACTCGCCGATAATGAAGTCGGGGCGATCTGGAGTCCCGGAGACCTCCGAACACTACATCCCTTCAAAAGATTCAGGCGATGTCCAACAACCCTCGCAAGATTACAAAGGACCTCCTTTGTTCGAGTCGCACGAGAAATGTCTCATCGATTCCCGAACTAAATGAGCTGGGTTGAAGCGATCAGCTCAATTCAATTGTACTATGTTTAGACCCTTCCAGCCACTCGTTTCGCAGCCCAATCGAGTTTGATTCAAGGTGCACTAAAACCTGATCAGCGGAGCTTGGACCAGAGCAGCGTAACCTTTTCAATCCAACTGCACTTTGGAGTAGTAGTAAGGCGAATGTCATCAGCCTTGCGTGCTCAACTACCGCCGGGGTCCCCCTATCACAGTTGCCACTCGGCCCTTGACCGGTGGACCTCTCTCGTGATACCAAATCGGGTAACACTCGATAGCTCGATAATCAGTATTTCCAAAGCAGGAGATCATGAGTGCGCAAGTTACTTGATTATCTCGCGATTTCAACACAGCTTACAGATCTCGCAAGCTAGATATATAAAAGGTAAGTGCCGTAGCTGCCATAGAGTCAAGTAGATGAACGATTGCCTGGAAATAGAGTGGAGCGAGTGGCCGTCAATGCAAAGAGAGAGTCCCAAAGGGTCTTGACAGCGAATCATCCTTCTGCTTAGGCCAGGGTACATTCAGCCCCGGAAAGACTTGAGTCCCCGACATCAACCAACTATACCAAAAAAAGAGCACGATATGATGTGATGAGGCAAGAATCAGGGAGCATCGTATATACTAGTACGGGTCCATCTGCTCCATTCTGCAAGCTCAAATTTGTCCTAAGTGTTATTTAGGTGATAGAAGAACTTTCTACTAAAGGGATAGACCAGGAACAGGTTTTATGTCACTCAAGATTTGTGAGTTGTCAGAAGGTCACCCGGGTGCTCGTCATCCGAATCTTGTGTCCGAATCGTTCATTGTTGTACTGGGCGGGACTCGAAATTCGGGAAGCTGGCAGTGTGTGACCCGTGCGTGATATTCCGTGACAACCGTGACCTGGCAAAACTCGTGGTATCAGCAACCTCGTGGTAAGCACGAACGAGTCAATTCTCCCGCCTGGTGCTCCAAATCGTTTTCCAGGCCCTAACTGACGAGTTGAATTTTTTTCGCAAAATATGACGCATCAAGCGTTTTTCTGTCTCCGGGTCGAAACGGCCCCTGTGAATTGAAACAAGCACTCTCTCATTCTGGAATCTGCGTTAAAGATGATTGAACCACAGATACTCGACAACGGAATGCAGTAGAACTGGCCGATCCGATTTTGGACCATCCTTGTCGTCTGCCCGATGCTTGAGTACTGATGCAATAATGTTCCCCGCCCCCACACGTAAAGTGTTTTCGCGTACTACTCCATCTTTTCGTGATCGTAGATATCGAGTGTCACCGCCACCCTCGGTTGGCCCAGCTGCGACGCAAACCACCACTTCCGTCTATCGATACGTTTTCCGTGCCAAAGAAGCAGAGTCCTAGTCTTTGATCCCCCTTCTCTCCACCCGCCTTCACCCATGACGTCTGAGCTGCAATACATGAGAGACAAGTAGTTCGAGCCGTGAACAAGAGTTGGAGGAGTCAATTCCAAAAGGAACCAGCGGGCGAAGAAGATCGATTGGCCTATCGAGGAAGACAAGGTACCGATGGCGACGACACGACAATTCAGGGAATACATGCCTTATTTCCATGGCATCTCGTTGATGGAGACGTTGTAGGTGAATATGTGATGTCAGATGAATGGTAACAAAGACTCTCCCTGAAACAGTGTTAGTCTATCGGGAGAGACGCCACCGGAAAGGGCGGTCGAGCAAGTGTCCCGACACAGGCTACTACGCCGTACCATGCTAGGGACACTAAACCGTACGGTATAAATATGTAGGGGAACTGGGTTCTTCGTCGTCCCATCTCAGTTCGACAAGTTAAAGCCATTAGTAGAAGGCAGGGTGCCATTTTGTGAAGGACACCAACAGACCTAATAACAGGTGACGTACTTTACTGTGCATCACTGCTACTACTAACATTTGCTGGAATGTCATCTACAGGACTAGTGACTGGGACATGACGGTTTCATGCCTGCTCGACCTCAGCCTGAGGGCCAAGTCTTGTAATGTCAAAAGGTTTTGGCCCTAACTATGTATCGGTAGCATCAGCTGAGCTTCCAACCTAACGTGGTACCACGACGCGACTGATGCTCACGAACGCTATATCCCTCGATCGAAAATCATACTTGCCGACGTCACTCGAGTCCATCGTCCACTCCAAGCTGCTCGTCAAGACAGAATACCCACTCTTATTTCTAGATCTATCAACGGGGAGGTACCATGTTTTTAATGCTGACCTCTATTCTCGTGGTCTACGATCCATTCGGTCTTCACTGGATCACAAATTACGTCCGACCCAAGTTCAGCTGAGCTGAACTAGACTCTGGAACTCACCTGCCAAGAATCTGGTGCCGGATGACATCTCGAGTCTGGAGGCTAGTTATACCAGCAACGGTCACGTTGTGCTAGTGTCTTTTTTTCAGGCCAAAGTGCACTCTTCTACAAGCTCTGCTCTGGCTGTCTCTAAAGACACTCGACCGTATATTCTATGAACAGCTTTCTCCCTCACATCGTTGTAAATTCACCTGCCTTTTTTTTCATCCCTCTTGTGCTGCAAAGCGATAGATCGGATGAACACTTGTACTGTGTTACTCAGTTCGTGTCGTTCTCACCATACGTTGGAATGTACAGAGGCCCTGCGAACTCTGATAAAGTGGGTCCCGACTCGGAAGGAGGGATGGGAGTAAGGACATGGCGAGGCCAGTGGGTGAGCAGCGGGGGATATTACGTTGCAATCAATAGAGTCCATGATTACTGATACAACTGAATAAACACTTGTGTGATCCCCGTGGTACCAAAAACGGCCCGAAGCTTCAGCTACTGTAACTCTCCCGTAAGACAGGCATCTTCATCCATCCAGTCGTATCCTCGTTCACCTGGCAAGAGTGGGTTTGATCACCTGTGGAAAGTATTGAAAGGATGCTGTGCAGAGGCTAAGTGGAACTATAGGAACCTCAGTAGATGTCAAGCTACTGAGGAAATAAACTAGGAGACTGTAGCAAGATGTACGCTCTAAGCTTATGTAATAATTACCGT
>JBBPKE010000424.1:0-11845 GCA_038089095.1 Tylopilus orsonianus | reverse complement strand
CACCCTAGGCTACATGCACTACGTTCAACGTCACACGCATACAATGCCAAACATAATGCATAATCAATCGTCCAAGCCTTTTTACCTCTTTCAAATACCTGTCCGCGCAAAACCATTTTCTGTTGGACGAGTCGTTGTACAGAACACTACTCACCACCTCTATGGGCGGAAAATGTTTCAGGAAGAATGTTATCACTAGACTGGGATTATTGATTAGCGACGTTGGGAAACCGTATGCTCTACAGTCGTCCACGTCTACTTCACCAGTCTGGACATCCCTGCCGTCTGGAGATCATATTATGTTGACCAGATTGGGACAGACGAGCCAACTTCTCCATGGGAATGGTTTCCAGGCTATGCACGCTACACGAACACACGTCCCGCCCCCAGTATCGCTCAAATTGGCTCCACTGCGGCGCTGACTTATCTTCGAGCCCTTCAAGTACGGCAACGAGTGGTGACAATGCAAGATGTGTTGACTCTGTCGAGCCGACATCAATGAGAACAAGGTAATGCTACCGTCACCAAATGCTTGGTGTCCTGCAATTCACATTGTATCCATCTAGACTCGACAGGTGGCAGGTTACACCTATTGAATCTTCCATTACAATACTGCTGACAGCTTGCACGATGAGCTGATATGTTTTCCTTACCAGTCATCAGCGATACTGAGCTCCGTTAACACACCTGACCCTTCTCATTCAAGCCAGTTTGTTCTCGCTCTCATTGTTTTAGGTCACATTTTCATTCTTGCTGACACCGTGAGTTAGGGTAGCGCGTGGGTCATCTGGAGTTTCGAGGAGGTAGATTGGACGGCTCAGGTACTGCGTCTGTCGTCTTCTATTTGTGACATCCATGTTGATTCGCCTCGTCTACAGTTAGGGTCCCCGTTTCATTCCAATTCACTCCGAGTCAATCCTTGACCCACTCAATATTTCCCGTCGTCCTCCACGCATTCGGATGTGAACATCATTGGTTTGGCATGTCCAAACCAACGGCGCAGTCCTATTATTCAGTCTCCTAGTTCCCTAGATCGGTATCTAGACTTGGTCTGCTCGTTTCGTCCACGCGCTCGTCCCTAATATTTTCAGCATGTTTTCTGCCACTATTGGACGACGCCTTGGACGTGCATTGTTCCGTCTGGACCATGATGCATGATGCTCGTCTCAAGCTCCTCCGAGTGGAGGTTTTGGCTCCTCTTGCCTCGACTCCTTTTAGACGCGTACGAGCGCCCTCTGCACCTTTTGCTGCCTCTTCCCAACCTCCGTGCCACCCGTAGATGATTACATCGTCGACGCGTGGTCGTTCTGCTCGACTCCACATATGCATGTATGCTAGTCGAGTAGTCTCTTGTCTCATCGCCTTGCCTATACGACCCTGGCGTTCGGACACGTTCTTCACCTTTCTAGACCGATCATGCGTGTCCTCGTTTAGTTGTCGCTGCTGGACGCTGTCCATACATTCGTGTCACCGCGGACAGGTGGCGACGTTGACGCGGTGCTCGCTGCAGATCCGCCGGCCCTGGCTCTGACTCTGGATTGTGAGATGAACACAGATGGCGCCGAGCTCCACTTGACCAGCATGCACCTGAAAAAGGCGTGCACGGACGCACTGTCCATTCAGCCGACATGGGTACGATCATCCATCCATGTCATACTACGTTGACGCGTGGACCCAGACTCCCTTCGGGAATGGAGAACGCGTGCACCAGACACGTATGAATATGTCTGTGGGTGGGTAACCTTTTCCCCCTCGTCTCAGTATCCTTACCACTATCGTGCAATCCCACTGTTACCGTGAGGCTGTTCTGCTCAACTCGAGCTATTTTATGAGACTCGCTTCGTTCTCTCATATAATCGTTCATGGTACCAGTTTCATGCTTGATATTGAGAAGCCGCCTTAGAAATATTGTCCCACATATTTTTGTGAGTTTCCTAGACACATCAAAACCCTAATGGGCTGATCTTAGAGTGTCAATTCAATGTCTATACCACAGAATATGTGGGCGAACAGCATGTATATTACGTCCACTCGTTGCAACTCGTTAACATCAACAACAATAATCACCTCTACGAACTCCGGGGGTTATGTCATAACAGTGACATCAGTAATGAATCCTACACCTACACCGCCAAGGAGTACAGCATTTCCTTCCACCCCGTTGTCACGACTAGACACCGCAGGTGTCGCTGGGGGTGTAGGCTGGCTATCGCTAATAATTGGCACTGGCCTTTTTTGTTGGAGGAAGCATAACCGGCGACTGCCTCCTTCGAGAACGGGTGAAAATGCCCCGATGTCTGTAGTCACACCGTACACTCTCATACATCCTGGTCGCATACCTTGTGAGCATGTTATCGATGCCTCCTCACGAATTTGACCCTAATGCATCCATTCAGTCCTCTTTCGACTTCGCTCAACAAGCCAGAAATCAAGCTGCTAGTATGAATTTCATCTCGGACTCTGAACCATTCTTAGACGCAGGATCGTCTTACCCATCGCGCGACAAGTCGGAGCTCTTACTATCTGGACCTCTAATTCGAGGCATGAGGACCTGGGACCCATGCAACCACTGGGTTGTTCGGTTTCTGGGAGATTTCCTCTTGTGTACAGCTCAGAGTGGGGACCAGCACCCCGTCCCCAGGCTCGTCAGTTACCCTAGCTGGTCGTGGCACACTCTGACGCCACCTACGATCCCGCACCCACAACCAAAATAAATAGAAACACTTTTTTATACACGTTATGGTGGTAATGAGCATGGTTGTGTGACCAATACAGATGATTCGGCTAAAGGAGGATCACCATCCGGTGTCAACTTCTTAGCCCATGTTGTGCTGCATATTGACCTTGTGTGCAAACATGCACGAAGAGATCATGAAGCACAAGGAGAGCCTTGTGATCAAAGAAGTCATTACTCACCCAACTCGATTCGGCTCTGAGTAACAATACAGCCACCATCTGGGATATGGCCACTCACTCACTCCTTGGTCGACACGAACACGAGGGCTTGGTAGTGGAAGTGAAAATACGCACAAGGAAATCGAATCGAGACAGCAATTCCAGTATCCATTTGAGTGTGGGACAGCAGCGATGGCCACTTGCTTGCAGACATTCCTGTGGGCATAGCTCCACTCGTCAACATGGCCTACAACAGTATTAATGAGATGGCCCTCAAGGTGTAAAACGGCTTGAAACCCACCTTCGCACACAGCATCACTAACAAGGTATGTCCATCATTGCCGAAAAAAATGCGAAGAGAGGCACACCATCTGGCAAAGTCGACTTGTTTTCCTCCGCGTATGGGCCCTTAAGAGAGCGTCAGACAGACAATCAGTTGGGATCGTTGTATTTCAAACACCGCAAACCACTCCGCTTCCAGAATGGGCTGTGGGTGAGCCAGTTCGTTGGCGTCCAAGTTGGGGTGTATTTTATTTCCGAGTCGCTGCACTTCGTCGCCGCCGGTCCAGGCTGTCTCATTGTCGGTGCAATGATAGTCGATGTGGATGTGCTGCCACATCCGAGTCAACTGAAAACCTGTGACCGTCGCTTTCCCGCGGGATATCGTTCCGCCCACTTATGGTCCAGTGAGTACCCAATATGCATGTAGATGGACCAGCATTGAAAAGTGGGAGATCGTATGGAAAATTGTAGGTTAGATTTATGCTTTCGTCCACCCGTTTGAGGGGCGTAAAGATATGGAAAACACGAGGTGATGGAGCGTGTGTGCATCGATCCATATCAAGCATGGGCGGCACGTACAGTATGATAAAATGAAACGAAGAGAAACGTACCATAGCTTATCCATCGAATCACTCGATCGCACTTTTACACTTTCACTGATGAGCACATCGCGGGTGATGACTGGTGCGTACTCATGAACTGGAGTCAAGTATATGCTGAGAGCTGTACAAGACCATACCGCCCCCATTGAGATGATTGACACTGCAAGTAATGCATGGACGGTAACGTTCTTAGCCAATGGCGAGCGTCTTGTGAGTGGTAGCAGTAGTGGCATCAGTGTGTGGCGAGTGCAGGATGGGAAGGAAATCGCGAAAATGAAAGTGGGGCATGTCTTGTGTGTTGCTGGCCCGAAAGACGGCAAATGGATCGCAGCGGGGACACTTGAGGGAAAAGTGTTCATCTGGGACGCAAACACGTACAAACAAATCCTCGAACACAAGGAGAGCAACTCAATCAACGGGGTCGATTTCTCGCCCGACTTGACTCAACTCATCGCTGGATCAAACAATAACACAACCACCATCTGGGATATTGCTACTTGTCAACTCCTTCGTCGACTCGAACACGAGGACTACGTAGTAGCGGTGAAATACTCACTGCAAGGAGATCAAATTGCAACAGCCACTCGTAGTTCAATTCAAGTCTGGGATAGCAGCGATGGTCTCTTGCTCGCAGACATCTCCGTGGGAGTAACTCTATACTATAACACAGGTCTCCTCTGGCTCGAAGATCACCTCTTTGTCCTCTCTGATAGTAAAATCAGAGAAATTGAAGCATCCACTGGCTTAACTGTCTTCGAATGGCTAATTTCAGATATCGACGAGTACTCGAACATTTCTCTACCACAACACGGGGAATTCATTGCATACACCTCAAAACATGCTGTTGTGTTTTGGGATCTATCAACACGCTCCCAGCTTGCTTTCATCCAGCACTCTTCTGAGGTATATTCAATTGCGTTCTCATCGGACGATCAAAACTTTGCCATTGATGGATTTGATGGGAAAATTGACATCCAGAGCGTATCCAACATTATGGTCAGTGTCATGTCTCTGAATCATGGTGTATCTAACCTAACTATATTTCTCATGATCCAATTCGATTTCTTTGTCACTTTAACAACACGCTCTTCAGAAACAAGATGTTCACAGTCGCCTGCACTTGGTGATTGAGATGGACCATGACTGGCGCCGGGATGATCCTCAGCTATTGCGAGCCCTGTGGGGCCATGACACGATGTGGTAGTCTATAAAAATGGTCTATTCTAAGCAAAGTATGTATCATTTTGTCTGTCGTTGCATGGGACATGCAACCAAGCTTTATTATTCTAGTTGCTCCATGAACCCGTCATACCAAGCACTTCGCCTCGGTGTCCGCCTGGATTGCCTACTTCTGTCATGAGTGCATGGTTGGCTCGTGTCCATAATCAAGTTTATACCGTTGTCGGTACAGGGGACATAGACGAGGGTAGTATCGGACATGGAGTTTTTGCGACATCTCCGCATTCATTCAATTTTTATTTTCCTTTCTCAGCTGCTTGCGTAGCCAAGCCGCCGTTGTGTCTGTACTGTGAGAATAGGACTCAGATGTAGACCGATCAATCATACCCATCTCGTTCCTAGGAGAGAAGTAGAATCGCCCACATTGGTGCCATAGGTACGCTCATTACTTCAATTCCATGTGTTCTTACAACTATATGGAAATGCACCGACGATGCAAGCAGCCGCGGCATTTCAGCTGGTGCCGTTTGGATTCGGACACCATCTCCATTGCGCAGGGGTCATATCCTGCGCCATGCATTGAATATGCGACTCCCCGTCTCTCCATTGAGCCTTTCTTCCACCAAGGAGAGGGTCGACGCCAGAATGCGTTGTCTGATCAGCGCAGGATGCAAATTTCACTGCGATTCCCTGCCACGACTTGGTGGATGATTGGTAATTCCGTCCTGCTCGATCAATATTATTTTTGGGTTCTTGTGTCAATTGTCCATGCGACCACGATGATTCGGTGGCCTCAGAATAGTGACCTCGATCTGCACTCTGTGAGACATTTTCAGTAGGCCGGCATGTCGACTTCTTACACTGCTACGTATTTAGTTCCGACTCAAACTCTTCACCCCACCGTCCATCAGGCTTCAGGCCCTCAGATAATCATTTCGCCACTCAGGCTTCTTGTGCCATAATCATCCCTCTGGGCATTGACGGGATCACCTACGCCACTAGCGACTGCTTTATCGCTAGTGCGACTTCCCACGGCTCTTGCGACGTACTTGTTACCGGTGCAAGTAGCCCGTATGGCCACCTGAACCAGGTGTGCGTCAAAGTCACTCGGTGGCAACTGGACGACTGAGATAATTGAACAGCCTTTCGTTCGAGTTCTTTGCCGGCGGCATGTACACCTTCGTTCACAAGAGTAGCTATGATTTCGGTTAGAAGAATCATACATCATGGGTTCACACTATTCACATTTTCACTTTCGGGTGTTTTTGCCTTCCCCAGTACCGACGTCGAGGCTGGAAACGCGACATGTACCGGAAATGTTACTGATTGGTACGTTCTGCTCTCAGCTGTACATTTACATGCCTTATTTTCAAACAGGTAGACCAGCGCAGTTGGCGAAACAGCATGTGAGTGCGGTATTTATTATACTGAAGACCCCACTGACAAGGAATTCAAGCGAGACATACCAGCGATTAAGGCAAATATGCAACCAAGAGTGTGAGCGACGCAAATATTCTTGACATCTACTGAGGATTCTATAGTTCCACTTAACCTCTGCACAGCATCCTTTCAATACATAGAAGGCTAGATTCCCAAGGAACAAAACCCATTTATTTGAACGCCCCAGTGGAGAGCGCGTTGAGGGTTGCAGTGCAACGCTATTGTATTTACCTCGTCAGAAGTGCAGTATACCAAGAACGCTGGTTTGGGGCTCCTTTCCAGGCGACTGGGTCGTCGCGGTTGTAAACCGCATGTGAGATGAGTGTGAACGTGGGGTCAAGAGTTCCGTGGCGGAGACAGCCTGTAATGTTCACAATAGAATGGACGCTGTCAGCGTCCGTAGTGCTGGCATGACGACTCGGACGTGCCGTATGCTAATGTGCAGAGTTCACGCCAATGGGTTTGGGTTAATCACCCCTGTGTCTGAATGCTTGCAGGCGTTCAGCCGGACAAATCCAAAGTACGGGTACCAAGAGGATGAGTTTACATGTCTCTCTCAATACGGCATGCCCCCCCTGTCCACTCAACTTTTCAGAGGACCGTAAACACTAAGAAAAGGCGTCACCTCATGCAGCCACTCAAGGAAACACGGCTCATAAAATGGGTCAAATAAACACAATAAAATGACTAGCGGTCCACCGACCGCAGCAAGACATTACGCCATTCACTCAATGACATGCAAAAAGAAAAAGAAAAAATCGTTCAGGACCAAAAGTCACTTCCACTCGAGCGTCAATACCGCTCCCTGTGCCCCCATACACCCCGCCGCCTCCGCTTCCTGTCGTCCTCGTCCTCAACGTCCATCGCCATTCCCAATTCGTCCACCATCATCTCCCCCCGATCCTGTTTCTCGACAACTGTACCTGATTCTGCAACGATGGGATATGAGTTCGCCCATCGTCCAATGACGATAACATATCCAACGAGACCCCTCCATCGCCACCATCTCCATATCCCATCACAAATCGATTGTCCTCAGGATAACGACGCCGCTCACCACTCGCACCTGGAGAAGTAGACGCTTTGTTCACCTCCACTAGTTCCACACGCTCATAATCCTCCGGTCTCTCCCACTTTTGTCTCCTTCCAGTCCTACTCGCGCCAAGGACTCATTGGCTTAGCTGGCAAACCATTCACTTGCATTTACTGCACCCGTTCGGGGTGTATCACCAGCGCCACACGGTCCCGCGACTCGTCCACGAATGTATGCGCCAACCAAGAGACGTGATAACCCGCCTCTGCACCGCGCGCGTCCTGACGTTTCTGATTGTACACGCCCCGATTGCCTCGTGGCGCATGCGGTGGGTTAGGATAATAACACTCGGTAGCATGATTCCCAGGAGGGGGAGGGGTCGCGGACGCGGAGGTCCTTCGCCATTGTCTTCGTGACCCTGAATTTCGCGAATTACCGGGTTATACGCATTGCGCCGATAATGCCTTAGTTGTCGTCCCGGCATCGGAACCCACCCGAAGGACTGGTCAGCCGGGGAGGTAAATGAGCGGGACGACTAGGTGGTCCCACTGCCTCCCTCACCGATCCCATCGACGACTCTCGGGAAGTTGGCGTGGCAAGCGTCGATCATTCTGGGATCGGTTTAGAGGGAGGACTTTCTGTGGAAGCGCTTATTGGTGGTGGTAGTACAGCTTCTGTGTTTTCCTTGACGATAGGCGGTGCGAATCGAGACTTGTAATAGGAAAAAAAAAGTCAAGTTTCAAATGCACGATCGATAGTCCAAGGCTCACCGCTCACCGTTCTCAACGCCGCCTGCGAAGGACGAGTTGACGGCGCTGTGGGTTCAGACAGTGGCAACGGACTCGTGTCCTGCGGCTATTCAATAAACATCTCAGCCAAGTATGGTCAACACGGCCCAACGACTTACAAGCAGTTCGCGAGTTTCTTAACATTTCGCCAATTCTGTTGGTACAGGATTGTCGACTCACATGCACGGCTAAAGGGGTTGAATAGGACCGCTGCAGTGGACCTGGTCGGAACATTTGCCGGCCGTTCATGATCTTTGTTCACGCGATCTCGTCTCAGTGCAAGAGGTTCACCGTTGCTTCCAGACGCGACGGGAGGCCCACGACGAGCACTGCCCAGTGGCAAACCCGGAGGTGGGAAAAGGCCTGTAAACTTGTTTCTCGCACTCATGGGCATATTGCAGCTTGACGTTGGACCCCGCTGGAAGTGGTCTCGTTTCTACGTTACGCACCTGTTCCTTCCGTGGGGTATTAGTTGCCTCTACTACTAAAAACACCGGGACTTGCTTGTAAACCGGGTAGGTCCGCGGAATGGCGGTCCATCCCCGCCCGGTCCCTCGGGAGACCGAAACGGGAAGACTCTTCGTGCTCTAGACAACGTCTTGAATTGACTTCATCTCGGACGTCACGAGCACCTAGCAGATCAACAACGGGACAAGCGCAGGGCAACAAATGTACCTCTGGGCAAGCCATCACTGTCTGCGTTCAACACTGCCCTCGGGAACCGCAGTATCTCGTCTTGCAAAAGTGGGCGCCTCGGAGAAGCCTGTCTAGGTGAATCAGATAGCCTAATCGGAGGTCATCAACACCTGTTCCAACGTCATGCACACGACCCCTAGACGACCCGCGCATGACACATGTATCTGCTCGCAAGGGTCCGCTTCCATATGGTTTGGACTAGCGCGAACGCCCGCGATCGCGATCACTGCGCTCAGCAGGAGCAATATCGGGTTGGGGTAATGACGAGAGACTATGCCGTGCCGTGTCGTGCGACGTGTCATATACTGTCCGATCTGCATGTCGATATTCAAGCACAGATACTGGAACCTGCCCCAGGGGATATCCAGCGCCACGTTGGGCAGGAGTCCGCCTTGAAGCTAGGTGAAACGTTGCATGCTAGGAAAACCTTTTCCTCGATCTGGAGCCTGAATATCCAAGAGAAAAGTGTGTGAAAGGGGTAATGGCGCAAATACGCGAGTCGACGTTGACACAAGAAAAGGTGTTGTATAGCATGGCTCAAAGACGTACGTTGTGCATCTGACGCAGGGTGAGGGGAGACATCGTCGTTCCTGTGCGCGTGCGACATCGAGTGGGTAGGAATATCGTCGGCGTAGCGGGTGCTGTGGGAGATGTCATCTGTACGGGTGCGCCGCGTAACGACATTACGCAACTCAAATTGTCGGTGAGTGTGATCATGAGGTTGCGAGAAGCGGCTCCTTCCGGCAGAAGGCAGTACATCCAAAGAGGACTTGGTCGACAGATATGGGGTGGCCTTGACAGGTTTCTGGGGACACGAGGATAGGAATTGGGACTCCTTAATCCTATAGAACAAAGACGGGAGGAGGTATGCAAAAAGAGGGGGAACGAAAAGAGGCATGGAAAGGGGGAAGCGACGAATGATAAACGCCCTTGTGTCCATGCGAGGAAGTCGAAGAAAAAGGAACAAAGATAGCGCACCTCGACTCCCAAGGCTTTCGAGACGTCTGCGGGATGCCCGGTGGTCCACCCCGAGAAGAGGTACAATGTATAGGGGGGGAGGACAACGTACTTGTAGTCGATAGTGTTTCCACCTCCCCTAGGGAATGGCGGTGGTCATCACCTTGTCTGTGTTCCCTAGAACGGTCGCATGAGGGCGCGGCGTTCCCTTTTCGTGGGTGGCCATGACAGAGGGTGAACGAACGGGACGTGGAACAGGGCGTGCCTATGTGACGGTCTTGGGGAGGCACGAGACCAGCGGGTCCAAAAGGCAGCTTAGTTACATAATCAAGCCCGGGGCTCATCTCCAGCGACTTTGGCAGTCAGTTATATTTGGTCACTGAAATCTACTTGGACGACAGGATTCGCAGCGTGCCAAAAAGTCCAATGCAAGACAAAACTCGAACTGGAACAACAGTAACAGGTGATTACATCAGCCTCGGAGCCAGAGCCACATACTATTTTTCCGAGTCCACGCTCGTCCACTTTTCAGTTTTCCGCCAAACTATTTATCACGAGACCTCATGAACAGAGTGCGCCTGTTTTCGGTAGACGTCCGAACAGCCCTTGTTCGTAAAATGAAGGTCATCGCGTACACGTCCGACCCGTTCACCTTTCTCTCTGCAGAATCATATATGACTTTTTCTATTCCAACGTCGGTGAAGGCCACACCTATACATTCTCTGCTAACCTTGTCCGTCGTGGGCACACCGTCGTCGTCACCACGCACAGTCATCCTCCAGACCTTGGTGGCATCCGCTGGTCCCTCCCCTCGCTCAAGGTCTAGTACATCCATTGCCTCGTCTGTGACGTTGCTTAACTACTTCCCGTTTTGCCGTACTTGGGGACGATCGCTCTGCGGGCACATATTCAATTAATTCATGCACACGTGAGTCTGTCATTCCCGGGTCAGGAAGAGATCTTGCATGCCCACTCGTTGGGAATAGCGATGGTGTTTACTGATCATCGTCTATTCGGGTTCGGAGACGCGGTGAGCTTCTTGACCAACAAGCTCCTTGCAGCTGCACTCAAGAATACCGACGCCGTGATTTGTGTCTCGCGTATGGGGTGAGTTGCTGTGAAAAGAGGTATTCTATTTGGGAGCGAACGACAGATTCGATAGACGCGAAAACACAATCCTTCTGGGTCAATTATTTGAGCCTTCCGAAGAGGACCCATCAGTGCCCGTCGTGCGTTTGAGCGCATACACGATTCCGAATGCAGCCCTGGCTAAACAGTTTACCGCCTCATTGCAACCACAATCCCTAGACACTGGTGAGTATTCGTCCTTCCATCTTCTTCTGATTGATGGTGATGGTACGGATACATAGTCAACATCGTTGTCATCTCGCTCCTGGCTCATCGCAAGGGTATTGATCTCCTAGCTACCACGGTACCTCGTATTTGTGCCGTCTTTCTAAGCGTCAACTTTATCGTCAGTCAACTATTCCCTCTCAATTCGCGCATCGTCGTTGGCAGAAACGAAAATGACCTATAAGCGGAGACGGTCCCAAACTAAACGATCTCTTCCCAGCACACGAACGCCGTCTCCCCCGAGGCCGCATCGAACTCCCCGGGCCCATTCGACATCGTGGCGTGCACAACGTGAGTTTCGTTGCGTTCCCGTCCCGAATCGCCATCTTCATTCCCTCTGGGTTCCCGGCGCCAACTAGGTCCTTCCTTGGATCCCTCTTCCTCAACACCTCTCTCACAGAATCCTTTGACATCACCATTTTCGAGGCCGCTCGTACGGGCCTCCGTTGTCTCTGCACGTGTCGGCGGGATCCCCGAAGTCTTACTCAAAGATTTGATCTCGGTTGCAAACCCTGACAAAGATGGTGCGTCCCGTCATCTATAAATAAATGTCATGTTTAGTTCTGAGCTTACTTGGTGACCTCATCCTCTACGCAGACGTCTTTCGGGCCCTTCCCGAG
>JBBPKE010000423.1:0-20053 GCA_038089095.1 Tylopilus orsonianus | reverse complement strand
CGCGTCCCTCTTCTTCCCTGTCACCCCCACCATATCCTCCCACGCCTTTCTTAGCCTCGTCGGTACCGAGCGAGAGCTTGGCCCACAGGGTGGTGGCGGTAGGGAGGAACGCATGGCACTCAAAATCGGTCTCAGAAAGGCCGCCCTCGGTGTCCCCGTCCCGGGTAACGAAATGGCCGCCGAGCTTGCATGGAGGTGTATTGGCTCTCTCAGCGACGATGCTGGCATCAGGTATCCTCGACGCGCGTCACTTACTCCAACCTATGTTCACCCATCCTCAGCATCCGACAGTCTGCTGGGCCTGCCGCTAAAGCGTCTTTGTCCCACACGTATACTCGTGACACTCTTGACGATCACGTCGTGCCCACCACTGGCCATCTCTTTCGAGCTGTCAATGAACTCGCTTTAACTAGTAAACTCGACGCGTTTGTCCCACCACCGTCTTTTGGTGCGACTCGGAACCTTCTTGGGGAGGGCAACAATGCGTTTTGGAAGACGGAAACACATGCCAAGAAAGGTTGGTTATTGACGAAAGGATTGGCGAGTCGTATTTACAGCATGTGACCCTCGCACATCTCATGGATTCATATAGGCTCTCTCACTAACAGGACGCGCGGGCCTTCTGCAGCTTCTAGCTGGTGATCCGAGTACCATCCACTATTCAGACAGGTTTCAGCTCGGCGGGCCTTTAAGCGTAAGGGGTTTTGGACCCGCTGGTATGGGTGGTCACGAAGGGTGTAAGCCAACTTGTGCCGCTATAATGCCGACTATGCTCATCGCGCTCGCAGCGACATCCGTAGGCGGAGATCTTTATTATTCTCTCGGTCTATCAATATTAGGCGACATTCCTCGTCGTCCACAGTGGCCCACCAAATTTCACGTGTGGATCAACGCAGGCAGACTACAAGGCATCGATGGGTGTAGGTCTTTCCTCTTTCTCACCCTGACGCTCAGTCGGCGCTCACGACTCATGTACGTTATCCTTGCAGCACACCCTTTTCAATCCTTACATACTGCCCTCACGCAACCCTCTATCAGCGTCGGTTTAGGTCTTGTGTACCGCTTCGACCCTATCCGTATCGAAGTCAACTTGGGAGTGCCCCTCGTTGCTGCTAAGGGGGAGGTGTTGAAGCGGGGACCACAGGTGGGTATCGGTTTGGAGTTTCTATAGCACGCAACCTATCATTTGCAACGCTGCATAACTTGCAAAGACTACCCGCTACTGTGACTCGAGCGAGGTTGCAGTGTCTTGCCGGCCCCACCGAGACTCGTTAAACAGCGGACAGTTCGTGACGACAGACGTTTTGGTGAACTAAGTCCAGTCTGCGGTGAACATATTATGCCTGTCAAAAATACAATAAAATGGTCTCATCGCCGTTAAGCTTGAACATGTCGAATCGCTTGCCAGTCGTCAGTGTAGCTGGAGTCCACTTTGAGAGTCAGAAGCCACTTTATCTGGCCTGGGATTTGGCCGGACCGTAAGGCAGGTTGTTGGTTGTCCTAGACTAGCGCGATGCAAGGCTTAAACAAGTTGAACAGTTTCAGCGCGGTGAGTTTGTATGATTGGGCGTTCCGAACCAGCCTGCACAAGTGGCCACGGCGGATCATGTCATTCAAACAGTTGATGTAACACTACCGCACGTTCCTTGGCTATGTTCAAACACTCCTCCAAGGTGCCCGTACCTCGAACGCCTAGGATCTCGTCCTCGCCATTGTTGTTCTCGCCCATCGTTGTTCGCTCAACGCTGACCACGCCCCCTTGTGCGTTCACGATGACGCTGATTGTAGAAGTGAGCAATGGCTCTTCGAAAGAGGTGGGATCTGTCAAAAGCGTTGGCGTGCTTATAGGCGCGAGTCAGCACAAAAGTACAGACAAAGAGTTCCGAAGGATACACCTCCCACCGACGCAGCCAAAGCTAAGACCGATGGTTCTCCGGGTCTTGTCGAGGGTTAGAGGTACGCGAATTGTTCGACTGCACGTGGTCTGGGAGGTATCTGGGTTGAACGTCGCCTGGGGTAACGTTACTGGAATTCGTCGTCGATATGTGAGCGTGTCACGTCAGCATGTGCATTCGTGCTTGCAAGACGGGCCATGCGCACCATTGCTCAGCGCTGCCATGATTGCGATGAGCGCGGCGTCGAAGGCATTGCCGTCATAATTGAGGCATGTCGCGTCGACGTAGAGACACCAGACTGCTCGACCAGGAGATATGCAGAGTGTGTCAAGTGATAACGTATTGGACCTAGGCATCATAGATTGGCGCGTGAGTGTGGTTGCGCACTTGAAAGCGACCAACCTGACAAGTGCATCATTGAGCCTCTCAGAAAGGACCTGTGCCTCTTCCGACGGCGGCCCGGGCTTAAATTTAGGAGAGCACATAGCTGGAAGGTCAATGTTTGGGACTGTTCCAAGTGTCAGACAATAGGCCATTGGCGCTCACAGTTGATATGGCTTACCTACGAAACCGAGATCGGGCGCATCCAGCTCGGGCTCCGCGATCTCGGCCTTGACGCCGCAAACAACAATAGTTTTCCCCATTCGTACGAGGGCAGAGCCGTCTGCTGTAGATATGGATCCTGAGAAAATGGACAGGGAAAGGAGGATCAGTGCACTGTCGGCTCTGCGCGAGGACGAGATAAAAAACACACCGACATTGACAAACACATCTCTCCACGAGTGGGGTTCGCGTCCATCTGGCCGGACGCCCTCTGCTAGAAAGCGGTCGAGATAGGCGTGTGGGTGGAGTCTTTGGAATATCTGGGCTCGCAACGCGTCTGGGTGCGACATGGATGAAAGTGCAGAAGGACGGATATGGCAATCAATTATCACAGGCGTAACCCCGTTTATTGTAATCTAGTGCTATGATCTCGACCAAATCTCGACGATCAACATGTCCGAGCCTGCCCACCTAAAACCGCGCGTCGACGACGACGACCTTGATGACCTCGACGGTAGGTATCGCCCTACCGCTCGCGTGTTCACCGGGATTCATTCTACCCACAGATATCCTAGACCAATTCTCCACCCCACCGCAGCCGAATCCAGCCTCTGCTCAGCCCCAGCCCGCTCCTACGAGTTCATCACAGCACACCGATGGGGGACAGACCGACGATTTTGCGCGCGAGCTTGAAAAGGGGATGGAGTCGTTGTTTAGGGAGCTTGGGATTGAACCGCCGGCGGGTTCGGAGCAGAATCACCGACTTCAGGCTGCTTGGGAAGCAATGCTCGTTGAGGGAATGGATGGTATACCCGAGCCCAATGTGCAAGTGACCGCAGACGGACCCTCGTCACCACGGTCGAAGGGGGCCGATTTTCAGTCGAAGATTCGCACAACGATGGACCGACTAAGGGAGAGCGAGTCGGGTTTCCAGTCATCTGATTCACCTGCCAGCGGTGGCGACATGTTCGATTCGTTGCTGTCCCAGTTAGGGAGCGTGGGCGATGGCAATCAAGACGAAGAACAGTTACAGGGGGTACTGGAAGCGATGATGGGCCAGCTTATGAGCAAAGAAGTGCTGTACGAACCATTGAAAGAATTGCACGAAAAGGCGAGTGTATACGATCACCGTCTAACCAGTCTGACGAGTGTGGATCGCTCCGTTCCGCCAGTTCCCCGGCTATCTCGTCGAGCATAGCAGTACGATATCGCCTGCAGACAAGGAGCGCTTCGAGGCACAGATAGAGTGCATCAGGCGGTTGCTCGACGAGTTCGAAGCCGGGACATATCGAGATAACGACGACAAATCTCGCGAAAAGGTCGTCGATCTCATGTCCGAGGTGTGTGCCCCCATGTTCTACCATGACGATGCCGTGCTCAGGCCGTGGCGCACACAGCTGCAATCGCATGGGTCTCCGCCAGAAGAGATCATAGGGCCACTTCCGCCTGGGTTTAGCATGGGAGAAGATGGGCTTCCCAACATGCCAAGCGGTTGCGGCCTGAATTAACCCAAGTACTTAGGGTGTACTAGAATAGTAGGATACTCTGGGTCACGTGATGATATGAACCACTGCCCACGGTTTCTTTGTGGCTCTTTGATATGAACATGCCTCGACTCGGACGCGGATCCTCGGCTGCCATTGACGGCGACGATGCTGGTCCGTGCCGCCAGCCATTTCGCACCCTCCAACCCCCCCGAACCTTCCGCTCGCCCTCCCTCCCTATCAAGTCCGTACATATGGACACACCCCCACGCGAGGTCATCCTGACGCCCCGCGCAACGCCCAAGCCCGTCAAGCGCAAAGCCTCATCACGTCCCAGCGCCCAGCGCCAGGCGATTAAGGTCAAGGTGAAGAGCGAGCCACCGGAAGTCGACCTTGCCAGGGTTCGTCCACCCTCGCCCTCAGATGACCCGTTGCTCCTCTCAGGCACGCCCCCGATGCGGAGCCCTTTACTGCGCTCGCGTCTGACGCCACAATTTCCCTCGTCGCCCTCGGACACGACGCAATGGGGCCCTTCTTTGTCGTTTTCAGCTCGTCTGTTCGATTCCGGCCGGCGCATTGACCAGTTCGGCGCCGTGGGCTCGCCAGATACCAGCAACATGAACCACGCTCTGCCGACGTTTAATGCACCGCGTGCAGTCGCGGAGACCAGTGGAATTTGGAGCGATTCGGAGGACGACGATGAGTTCAACCTCAGAGGCGAATACACGGGCAAGTACAAGCTCCTCACGGTCCCTACCAAGGCTGAACCGCCAACGCGTGAGGAGTCTTGGGGACGGCCCGTTAGCCCGTTCCCGTACAGCGAGATCATGGAGCGCTCGTTGCCATTGTCCGAGGTCGTAGAGGATGATGAGGGGAGGGAGGACGTCCTGGATGTGATGGAGGACGTGGAATCCTGGGAGGCCGCGACAGAGCCTCCGCCTTCGGACCCGGAATCTTCTCCGCAGTCGTCTGCCTCGGAAGACGAGTTTACGTGTTTCAATGATGACTTTCCTGTGCTTGAGCTGGACGCGGAATCGACCCAGGTTCGGCCCCTCTCACGGCCTCAAGAACATGATCTGGATTCCGACCACACGAGCTTGGGGGAAGAAGAGGAAGAGGCACAAATTGATCGTGAACTTTCCGTTGCTGTCGACGACGGTCCTAGATTTGTCAGTCATTCCCAAGACCTGCCTATTAATGCTGTGGAAGATGGTTCGTCGGACGAAGAAGACGACGTAGAGGGGGAAGACATCATCAAAATTACCAGCGACGACCCCACAGCGGCTGCTCGTGCAGCCGCAATCCTGAGAATGGTAAATGAAGATGATTATGCATTTTTGGTGGCTCTGAACCATTTTTAAGCATGACTATGACTGTATTCTCGCTGCTGAAAGAAAGAAACGGTCTGGTCGATCTACCAAATCATCGCGACAACGTCGCAAGACGATCGAGAATGCTGGAATTGCCAAATCTTATATGGAGTCGAAGAGTCAACGGTGGCAAACACTCTGGGGGACCGAAACCTCGCCGGGATCGCGTAGCCTTCCCCTGCTCGAGCTATGGCGGGATGCTGAAGATAGCGTTTTCCTTGAACATCATTCCATGAGCTATTGCGATGCCTCGTTTACGTTGTCCCCCCTGAAGACAATGCCCACTTGCCCCGAGCCTACCTTTCCTCCCCAAACGGGAAAATGGACTCGCGACTGTTGGAAATGCTTGGACGAGTGCCTAGCCGCTGAACGATTGGCTGTTGCTTCAGCACGTGGTCTCGATGCAGATTTGTTCGCAGACCTGGGCGAAATTTCGAAAGACGCCGTCTTGGACCGGTTTGCAACGCAAGTCGGCGGCGAATCTATTCTAGTCAGTCTTGGACTCGATTGGTCTAGGTGAACTGGGGCATTGTGTTGCCTTGTCGTCGTATGAACTCATAGTCTTCTTAGGGACAACTTGATGTTGAGATTGGATGTACTTATCAAGAAGCAGTCGCAACGTGTGGCACGCGCACTCACGAAACCCGTGCTTCGAGAAACTACCGAACCGCGGTATCGTGGCTTGCTGCAAGAAGCGATGGCACTTTCAGCGATGGAAGGGTACGCGACTTCGATATCCGCAACATCGGACACCACGACCGTCTCTGATCGACCCTGCGCGCACAAGACCATCCTGTCATCGTTGAAGGCACCGTGCACAGACCCGGAACTCGGCTGGCTGACGAATCATGAGCGCGGTCCCATCCAAACGCCCTCACGGACGCCCGATCCTCGGCCTCCACATCCGAAGGATCAAGTACAACTTCGGCAGGCGTCGGTGCTGAAAGAGTCGCAAATCCCGATCCCAATTCGGCCGAAGCGGTTGGTAGATCTGCGGCATTTGTCGCCGATCAAGTCGAGGTCCAATCGGCCGACGGCAAGACGGAGCAGTGGGTGTAGCGTCAAGGATCTGGTGAAACAGTTTGAGAGTTTGGACCGATGATGGAGTATCTATTTGTACATATCTGCGTGGATGCAGTGGATGGAATATGTTTATGTTGTATGTGTTTTCTTTGTCTGTTTCATGTATTTTCGGGATCGCGCTGGGCGCCATGATAACCTGTAGGATTGATCACTAAGAGGATGAGCAGGAAATAGTTCATTGTTCTGAACATCTGTATGACAGTTCGCTGCCTTGTTGAAAGAGGGGAGTCATATTATCCAAACTAGCTATCGCTGTTCTACCTATACCAACTCAAGAGTTTACTATGTTCCGTAGCAATGCGACCTAGTGTACAATCATGTTATCCGCTGTTCGTTGCGATCACTTCCCACTTGGGAAAAGGCGCACAGATCAAAAGGGAATAAATATTTATACTTGAAATAAACGTTATTCGAGAAATAAATTCACGCGAACCTTCTGGCACGTCAAGACGGACCATTAGTGGGGAACGTCCGCAGTGCTCAGGTTGTGAGACGTCCCCGGTGTGTGGACGTGCTGGCGTGCATGGGGTTGAGAGAACTTGTCAAAGATTGCGGCGATGCCGTGTTTCTCCTTCGATGAGGCCCTGGTGCTTGGGTCGCGTGAGGCCGAACGGGGGCGAATGTTGCCCGCACCACCACGTCCGGTCGATTCGAACTCGCCTTGGTGGTGTGCGACCTGTTCGATGCGAGGTTCATGGGTGATAGTGATGTTGGCAGCGCCGCCTCTGCCAGTTGAATGACTGCACGCGTCTCTGTCAGTTGGGGTACGGCACGAGGTATGTGGGGAGAAGGATGCTGACATTCCTTCAAGGTGGACGTGTTGCTTGCGTTCCTCTTCGTCCAGGCTTTCCGGCCTAAAAGTGTTGGTTCCGGTATGGATGTTACCCACGCCGCCTCGTCCGGTGGAATGCATCACAGCGGCCGGATCTCGGGAGCGGGATCGAGAGGCGGAAATGTTACCGGCTCCACCGCGTCCCGAGGAGTGCTGATCCAATTACGGAGTGAGAAAATGTTCATAGGAGTGGGCGGGGTACTTACGATGGTGGTCGCCTCGGCATGTTCGCGGACGAGCTTGGCTTGGTAGTCAACCTCGCCTGTGTCTCTGGCGACGGGGTGGGGTCCCCGGGAAGGGGAGCGCATGTTTCCGGCACCGCCGCGTCCGACGGAATAGATCTTTTTGTCAGTGTCAGTGAATGAGTGGACGTGGGATAATGGGAGACGGACTCTGTCAGGGTGCACCGCAGGCTCGCGGCCACGGGTAGGCGAAAAGTCGTCTGGACCATCGACGGGACGGGCGTCGCGAGAGACAGAGGAACGCCTGATGTTGCCCACTCCGCCTCTCCCAGAGGAGAGCTGTGTGAGGGTGAGTCAGAGCGGGCAAGGGGAGGGGAGGAGGGGGACTCACAAAGGCGTCGCGCCCCCTCGACACAGAGCGTCGGTCGGAGCTGGTTGGAGTGTCTGCCATGAGAAAGTCAGTCACAGGCCACCTTCAACTTAAGATATGCAAATAGGCGCTGCAAGAGGCTTATCTCGGTCGTTATCTCTGCAGGGGGTTGATTGCCTCCCGGCTTATCTCGCCTGTCCGACAGGCTTAAATAGTCGGACGCTCACCTGGTTCCTTGTCCAACAACGCCTCCGCTACAGAGACGTTATCGCCCTTGTCCGTCGACAGCGCCCGTGTCAACCGCGCCCCAATCGCAGACATTTGCTGCGATAGCATCCTGTGCGCCGGTGCTGACCTCGTTTCGGAAGATATGGCCATCCCTGTCAAGTCGTCCTGTGCGTCACGGTTCGGGTTCATGGTGGATTATATACCGAGCAAGTCGTCTAGTGCGTATGAATGAGACCAACGTGCGTAAAAATGGCGCGTCACCCGTCCTCTTTTTGCATAGCGGCCGAGTCACTCCTCCTGCCACCAGCTGTGCCTGATCTCACGCCGTATGACCCCGGATCTATCACCATTCAAAGGTACGTCCATGCCAATCGATCCTTCCACGGCCCGCCATCCTGTGCGTTGGCATCGTCACGGATCTGCGAATGCGGCGGGCAAATCAAAGTTTTCCTTGGGCTGTCGCGCCAGCCATTCATAATGCCATCGCCGTTGCCAGGCCAGATGACATCCTTTATTTTATTTTTATTTTTGTTTTTGCCGCTCTGTGGGTCCTGGGAAGGATGCAAATTCGTGGATCCAAAACGCGAATGACCGCGGCCTTGATTATGGTCGCCAGTGGGCGATGGTCAGATTTCATCATCCCCGCACGTTCATCTCCATTCTACGTCAGAAGCACGACATAGAACGATTTCATTATCTAATGGGGACCCCTTTTGAACGCGATGCTGAAAATTCAGACAAACGTTTGCGCCCCAGTTGGCTAATTGTGAACTCGCGCCGGGGGAATAGAAGCTATCAGGGTTTGCTCCCATGCTGGCCGCAATCAATTCAGAACGGTATCGTGATCGTAGGGCAGTCATTGCAATGAGCGCTCCGCCGAGGTACGAACGTGTCTTGCAATCATTAAAATAACGTCTGTGTTTATACAGCTTCCTTTGCAATTTATTTGCAATGCGCCGCACCGTAAGATGCGTGGGGCCGTCATCTTTGATCGGCGACTCCTCGTGTGATGGTCGCCTACTCATGACTCATAAGGCTTCGAAGTGATGTTCGGGCATCCGCAGCGATGCATGGAGACGAGTGTTCATAACGGCGCATCAAGCATGAAGAACAGCTGCCTCAATTGAATGACCAGACTCCGAGACTGTTCGATTCGGCGAAGGAGGGCGACGTTGGTATTGGAAGCCAATTACTCGCTTCACTGCGTGACAGCGTGACGCTTCAAGTTTCCCCTGAAAGTGTCAGATCACCCCAAACCGAATCACTTGAGCAGTCGGCCCCAGCTGCTTCAAGTGAACCCCTGGATCGTAATTCTTGCCTGACGATTGTCAGCCATGCAGGGGTGAGTGCCCGAGTGGTTGTACACAAGCAGGGACTGAAACCCACTTCTGCAGATTGACAACGGACCCACGAGGAAGGAACCAGGTCCTAGCAGGATCGATACCGTTACCTCGGAGTCCCAGTCGGAATGCCACCCTGAGCTGCGTTTTTTACACACGTGCATATGCGCCGTCCTGTGGTTGCCCCTTGTTTCAGTCATGTGCCCCATCAGCATAATTGGCGCTGTCGCCAGCTTGGGGCACCTGGACCATACACAGACTAGCATAGATCCGGGTAATTTTTCACTCTGAAAAACTTTCCGTCCTCCTTTTGATATCTGACAACCTTTCTAGATGACACTGTGACTGTTTTTTGTCGACACTTCGAGTCGAGATCGAGTGCCTTCCTTCCACCGTCTTGGTTCCAGGTGATTGACATTCTCTAGGACATAATTTGAATACCAATTCCGTCTTGTCAATGGCACCCCACAAGCGCTCACACGGATGGGATTAACTCGGTATTCACGATACGCTCGTTTGGCCGCATAACACTGGGCACGTCGACACTGAGCATCTTAGAATCGCTACCACTGACCTGTGCATCACACACCTTCTAATACCGCAGAAAAGCGCAGTGGTTCACCGACAATCAAATCTCAGCGCTGGAACGATCCTCAGCTTACACCGTTGCCAGCATCTTTTGATCACGGATCTTGTATAGGATATTATTACGGAAAAACTACACACCATCGTTATGGGGAGTAGTGGGCTCCGGGAGCGGCTTGCAGTTGGCTCCGACATGGGTGGGGAGGATGGTTACCAGGACGGTGCGGCAGCGTTAAAAATTAGCTCAATCATGGTGATATGTGTGTCTCATTTAGATACATCTCTGCGTGGCTGTTGAACACCTATACAGCGCGACCATTGCCACTGTCTGTGGGTATGTGATAACGGTGATGCGCCCCTGCTTCGCGATAGGGCACTATTCAACCACACATCCTTTCAAGGGACGTTCTCTCTCCTAACCCAGCACTTGCTTCTGCTTTGGGGAAGTGCCCTATCTATCGGTACTCAACCTCCATAGTTGACGTACAGAATGGCTGGTAAAACATGGTGAGTGTAGCGCAGAAAATAGTACGCGATTCTGAGGTTCACGGGTGTACGATAAAGTCGACCTTTACACACCGTCGTTATCGACTTCCACGGATTTTCTCGAGAATCGATCGTGAACGTATTCTGATCGTCGCTTCGCATCAACCTTCCCTGCGTGAGTCACACCTATTTTCTGGATAGACAGATTGAATCTGTTATTGATCTCCTTCAAGTCATAGGCACAGCCGTGATACTGCACTCGCGCGGTACCGTAAATTTGGAGATTATTCCAGAAAAGACTCCAATAGACGTTCTGTGCCGATGCTACTGTCACCTTTTGTGTGATGCAACTCCGTAGAGCCCAACCGCTGATCGTAAACATGATTGACAGCCCCGAAGTTCAGCCAACACTCTGGAATATCGAAATTCTGTTAGGCATATATACTGACCTCTAGGAACGCTTGTTGGTGCCTTGGACACCATCTGGTCACCATGCTCGTATGAAGACAATGACATCCGCTACAGTCTTTCTCGTTTACACTGCTGGCCAAAAGCGGCAAAGACCTACTATCTAGTAAGCGAGCATAATGTCTCCACCATACTAGAGCAGACTGTCGTTACGAGTGATCGGGTATGCATGACGTCACTCCAATCGTACCTTCACAAAGGTTAGCCGTCGAAATTGCCAGCCGCCGCGTTCGTTCTCGTATATAGAGTTAATCTAAATCAAGATGCTCCCCCAGTGACCCTCCTCGCTCGCTGTTGCATCTGCTATGTTCCCTGTCGTGTCCGTCCTCGCCACCTTGTTCCTTGCACTCCCGATCATGGCGACACCAGTGGATAGCGGCACCTCCTCCATCACCTTACCAGTTGCCAAGCGTATCGATACCAGTGGTGGCCCCCTCAAGCTCGTTCAGCATGACCAGGCTCGTGCCGCTGCACTGAAGAAACGCGGTGCCGCTATCCAGAACGGCAATGTGGATGCCAGTGGTGACCCTGGCAGCGTTCCTGTTACAAACGCGGCCGTCACGTACATTGCGAGGGTTGGAGTTGGCAATCCAGCCACCACCTGTATGTCATGCTCTGTCGAGTTTCGCGACGACAATGCTCACACATGTAGATGACTTGATCATCGACACGGGTTCTTCCAATACTTGGGTCGGTGCCGAGAAGCCGTACAAGCAAACGAGCAGCAGTACAGACACATTGCAGCCCGTCGTAAGTTTAGCGCAGTGTGGTTGTAAAAGTAATGCTTACACTTTCTATAGTCGGTTACATATGGCTCCGGCCTTTTCGCTGGTCAGCTTTTTGATTTTCAATCCTTGGAAACGAGGGATTAATTGTGTCAGTATAGGAGAAGAATACACCGACACTGTCACCCTGAGCTCTGGCCTTACCATTGCCAAGCAATCTATTGGTGTCGCAGCCATCTCACATGGATTTGACCCATATGATGGTATTCTTGGGTGAGGGAAATCTCTCCATAATTTGAGGCACCGCCATCAATCATATTCTAGGCTTGGTCCTGTAGCCTTAACTCGTGGATCTCTGGTCCTCGAACCTGAGACGCAGATCCCCACTGTCACCCACAACCTACTGATACAAAGAACAATCACAGACGAAGTTATCAGTGTCTTCTTTGCGCCCACGAATACTGAAACTTCTACGAATGGTGAAGTTACCTTTGGGGGTACGGACCCCACCAAGTACATTGGCACCATCTCTTACGTGTAGGTTTTTGGCTTGGGTCATCGAAATGGCTCCTGACCGACTCGCTAGTCCCCTGACCACGACGAGTCCTGCCTCTTTGTACTGGGGCATTGACCAAAGCATCATCTATGGTGACCAGATGATTCTGGAGAAGAGTGCTGGTATTGTTGACACGGGCACTACCTTGATCCTTCTGGCTACATGTGAGTACACTGCGCCGACTGGGTCCCTACAACCAATAGTATTGAAACATTCTGGACATAGGCGCCTTCAATGCTTACAAGGTTGCCACTGGTGGCATTCCGGATGATGCCACCGGCCTGCTGCGGATTACCCCAAGCCAATATAGCAACCTGCAGGACCTCCACTTTGAGGTTGGCGGTGTGAGTACGCTCGATGTCCAATGAAAAAAAAAAGCTCATTTCTCTTGTCTCGAGACCACCTTCACCATGAACCCCAACAGTCAAATTTGGCCACGATCACTCAACCCCTCTATTGGCGGCACCACCGACTGGATCTACTTGATCGTTGGCGACATAGGCGACATAGGGGGCGATGGTCTCGATTTCATCAACGGTCTTAGCTTCCTGGTGCGCTTTTATAGTGTTTTCGACACCACGAATGCCCGAGTTGGACTCGCGAGGACGAGATTTACGAACGCGACCACGAATTAGAATGAAAGATAGATGTACCCTTCTTCGATTTTCATGTCTTCAGAATATATTAGTTTCGGGTTATGATACATAGCACTCGTACTGGAGTAATAGTTTAGACGGTTCTCAGACATTTAGTCGAGACTGTATTCACTCCGGATACATCGGGGGATCATCGATGAGGAATAGTTGGTGGAAGTGTGGATCTAATAGGCCACAATTACTCGGAATATTATCGTGCTCACACCAAGGGGTTATTCCAGGAATCAGATAAATTTACTTGCCTTCTGTTGCTTCAAATGTGATTGTGGGCTTGGTGTCTCGATCGTGACACGGTTTGTCACCATTGAGGCTAAGCGCTGAGTAATGCCAACAAGGCAACCGTAGATGAGAAACCGATATCCCGTACAACGGCGACATGACAGCGTTCCACGGGCGTATGGACTCTACCTGATCTGCTTTGATTTTCATGACTTTGGACAATTTCGACCTTTGATTTATGGTTAATTAGCAACCACACTAAAAGAATGTTTTTGAGAGTTGCCTTCACGTTGGGGGAGGGGGAGAGGGGCGAACTGCCGCAAACGATGCCTACGGCCCGGCGGAAAAGATGATACTGTACATAGTATTGTGTTCTGTGGAACGGACTCGACCACTTACGGCTAGGTCATCGGTCACTACTACTTTGGGGTGGACGTCACCCCGGTCAGCCCGCAATGCAAACATTCAGTACACTTTGGTCTTCTGATGTATCACCTGCACGAACCCGAATGGAATTCGGGGTGTTGCTAGACGTACATTTCCAACCCATTATGCCACATATGAGAGTAGTTGAAACTCCTCCTTGAAGTACAGAATTACCGACACCATGGGTACTTAAAGTGCTCGCATGGTTCTGCGCCGAAAAGAAACGATGGGTAGTAAAAAACCGATAGTAATCAGGGACTACCCATCGAGTGCATGCTAGCTCTGGTACGAGGACGGTGACCACTGTTTAATCACAGCACAATAAATCAAATTAATTCACTGGATTCGGATTCCTATGGGGATGGTCAGATAAGGTGTACCGACGCAGGGCATTGAACGAAGAATGTAGATCAGATAGGAGCGAAAGACGTGATGATTGGTTGTCAACACAATAACTTCAGTGTGAACTATGCATGATTTATGTATTTCATCTCAAAAATCGACAACAAAGTCGTGGGAGATGAACGAAAGTACAAGCTACTCACATTCTCCGCTTCACTCCGGGGGTGGTTGTGACGTTGACGAATCTGTGAAAGACAGATCAAGGTCAGATAGGTTAAGTGTTTAACTCCGAAGAATTTACCTGCGGTTGTAGAGCTCCCGCTTTTTGGCACGGCCAGTAGGTGACTTCTCCTTTTCCTGCTTTTCAACCTTTGGAGTTTGCGATTTGACCTTGCCAGCACGCGCGAGGGATCCATGAACTGGGCGGAAGGAGCATTGAATATGCGCATGTTCGACGAGAGAGCGTCGTACATACCTTTGCCCATGTTTTCAACGTTGAGAGAAACGACGGGTGGCTGAGGTGCTACGAAGTCATCGGTCGGCAACTCCCGATTAGTTTAGTGACTAGATTCCCAGCGTCCAACTCGAAGCCCGGCCTGAGCAGTGTACCTGTAAACATAGTGCTGCAGGAGGCACAAATGTCAACGAACTGACGCTAACTGACAGTGGTGGAAAGAAAAATTTTGTTGTCAAGTATTTTGATGTAATTACTCGTTTTGCTATCATTCGCCGATAACAATGTCGGCTCAAAAAACGTCTTGGGCTGACGATGTAGACGAGTTCGCAGAGCCCATCAGCGACTACATTGACGAGAACGGGATACGGACAACCGTCGACTATGCCATCAACGACGAGGGCAAGAAAGTTAAAGTGGTTATCGCCTTCTATTCGTTGTTCCATCTACTGACTATTTACACACAGATCACCCGCAAGGTCAGGCGGACACTCCAAAAATCTGTCGTTGAGCACACCGTCGCCGAGCGCAAAAAATGGGCCAAGTTTGGCAAGGAAAGGGGGAACAAGGAAGGTCCCGATCGTGCTACTACGACTGTCGGCGAGAATGTCGTGCTTAAACTGAGCGCCGGGAACAAAGTATGCCCTCGATTCTCTTCCATTCGTAGATCTGCTCTGCTGATACGCCGTCCGCTCAGTCCACGGAAAGCGAGCCGACTGCGGAACAGAACATCAAGACCGAGCTGGCGAAAGCGGGAGCTGGCAAGGTTGCCTGTCGGTTGTGTAAAGGAGATCATTTTACCGCAAAGTGTCCTTACAAGGACTCCCTGGCCGGCCTCGAGACGGCAGAGATGCCTTCGGATGATTTCACTCCTGCCGCAGAAACACCTCCTGCTGCTTCGTCGGGCGGCAAGTATGTCCCTCCGTCCATGCGCCCAGGTGCACGCGGTCCTGGAGAGTCGATGGGTCGCGTTGGTGGCCCTGGCTCGCGGGAAGACCTTCCCACGCTGCGCGTTACGAACATTTCAGAAGAAACACAGGAAAACGATTTGCGTGAACTGTTTGGCGCGTTTGGTCGCGTGGCGAGGGTTTATGTGGGCCGGGACAGGGAGACTGGCATTGGGAAAGGATTTGCGTTTGTCAGCTTTGAGGATAGGGCGATTGCACAGCGTGCGATGGAGAAGTTGAACGGAAAGGGTTATGACAACTTGATTCTGAGCGTGCAATGGTCCCGTAAGTGACTGGCAGTTTTGGTCTTGTTCCTATACTGACGGTCGTAATACAGAACCGAGACCGGAGGGGCGATGACCGCTTTGATTTTTGTAAACATGCTATCATAGTACCAGATTTTGTGGCCAAGTTTTATAAGTCGCGACACTGTTGTATTTCCATACCCCAGAGACCACGGCTTCTTCAGCCAACACAGATGGAGCAACACGGCTCTGGCAGGAGGCTTCCAGCCGCGTATGTCGTGTCCGAAGAACTGGTTAGGGTGAGTATGACTCAAATCCAGGGGAGATCGGAACAAGGCTGTTCCACGAACGACTTGCATCGAGCCTATTGAGCTTGAAATCGACGTTCGTCGCTGAAAATGTGACCACCCAGGTGTCGTCTCGTCTGCCTTCCAACAAAAACCGTTCATTACTGGTACACTCGTTGGTCAGCGCGTTCGGCATCTTGTCGTTGGCGACTCCCGACGGTCAAAAGTGCATCGAGCTTCTTCGTCCTCGTAGGGCAACCACCAAAGAGCTCTTGACTTACCATACGCGTGACTACCTCGATTATACATTGAACCCTTTCAACAACTATGAAGATTCATCTCAGGTTGCTGAGTTTGGGCTTCAAGATGTGCGTATTCTATTACTCCAATGTGGCTGTATCATTCACGCAGAGTAGGATTGCCCCCCATTTCAAGGCGTGCACGAGTACATACCCCTCGTTGCGGGAGCGACATTGACAGCCGTCGACGCACTTAAAGATGGTTCTTGCGACGTTGCCGTGTGCTGGGATGGAGGCAGGTCAGTTCCATTTCCTTGCTTCTCAGCCCTCTTGGTCGAATGGTTCTAGGCACCATGCACAAAAGTCCCATGCTTCTGGGTTTTGCTACGTGGCCGACTGTGTCCTTGCCATCCTCGCTCTAAGACGCATTCCGTCTTCACCCTCTTCTGAATTGACTCCTACACGGAGGCCTCGCGTGATGTATCTCGACTTGGATCTGCATTTCTCGGATGCGGTCTCGCACGCCTTCCACAATTCCAGTTCGATCGCGATCTCTCAGGTTCTGGTAAGGGCGTTCTTTTTATTTTGAGCTTGCTTTTCTTGGCTGCCTTAACATAAATACCTGCTGTTGATATACTAGACACTCTCGATCCATCATTCTACCCCCGGTTTCTTTCCCGTCTCTCCCCTTTCTGTACTACCAAACCCGGACGATGCCTTGTTTGATCCATTTACGCTATCTCTCCCGCTTCAAAAGGGTGCATCTTGCAAGACTTTTGAACGCGTGTGGCCTCTCGTCGAGGGGATCAAGGATGCGTTCCAGCCAGACTATGTGGTCGTGCAGTGTGGCGTGGACGGACTCGCAGGTGACTCCATGGCTACATGGAATTGGTCGATCGGTGGCCCAGGGTCGCTTGGATGGTGCATCGAACGTATCGTGCACGGTTGGTCGGGAAAGAAGCTCCTTCTCGGAGGTGGTACGTGGTCATGGATGACGTTTAAAATCATGCCCGAGGTGCCCACGTTAGCCGAAAATAGGAGGATACCATTTCCCCAACGCTGCGCGCGCTTGGACGTTCCTGACGTCGATTGTGGTAGGTGCAGAGTAGGTGGCTTGCCCCTGGGATTGACGACCTCACGATGGCGTGGATTTCAGGCTCGCACGCCACTGTCTCTGGATACAGACATTCCAGACCATCGCGCGTTTCCCTTATATAAACCCTCGTTCACGCTGGACGTTCCCGCTGGCAACATGCAAGACCAGAACTCAGATACATACTTGCAGCACATTCAGGACATCTTTGCGAAAGTTCAGACCATATTGCGGCAGCGGCTTTCTGACAAAAGTTTGTCGTAGTGCACGACATTCTCACAAGAACAAGTGAGTGTACTACAAGGCTCGTCACCTAGTGTTATTTAAGTGAGGGAGGCCGTTAAGGCGCTGACGCTGTACGCAGGAGCAGTATAGTTGAATGTCTGAGCAAGTGATATCCCCGATGTTGTAGGAACGACTGTGTTAGGTGCTGTGGGGGTGTTACTAGCATCTGCAGGTCCCGTTATAACGATAACCTGTCCGGCGCTCGAGACCTGGAAAGGTAACACGAATGTCACTTGCGCAGGCGCGTTGTCGTAGTTGACAACCTAGATGAACGGTCTTTATCCTTGGATGCCCTGTAGAATGTGTGATACATGCCTTAAAATAGACGACGCCGAGGTTGGTATCGCGCGTGATACTCCAGTACAGTGTGCCTCCAGCAGTCGGAAGCGTGCTTGGCAAGTATTCAGTGCCTCTGTGCAAGCTGAAGAGCTGCGTTCAACAGGTTAACGTGGGCGCGACGGGGCGAATGGACGGAAGTCATACTTGCTGTACATAGTAGCTAGTTGAGGGGTAGACATTCGAAGCGCTGTCCGTTTTAGGTCACATTAGTGCTACATGTCATCAGGGAGTATCTCAAGACATACTCAAATGCAATGAGATTATTCGTCTACAGCAGTCGTCAGCGGGAACGAGAAAAGCAGGGAAGCTCATGACACACCCATGGGTGGTAGGCGACATTCATCAGCAGCGGCGCATAGGAAGCGGCGAACACAATGTCCGCATTCCTCTCAAAGCCGGTCATATAAGCAGCCTCTCCCACAGAGCCTGCACCGAGAACGCATCGCAAACTGCAAATAGTAGGGGGATAAGGAGCTTACTTTGAACAGTAGAGAAGTTGTTCGGGTTGGTAGGAATGGCGGCATATTCCCCCTGGACGGAGATGGAAGTCCGTATATGAACAGCGCAGTGGTTCCATGGCATAAACTCTTACCTGGAAGTACTGCGTGCCATTACGCTGCGTGCCTACGTTGAGTCATCAAGACAACAAATCTCTGAACGTCAAGCCCACCACATAAGCGTCATAATAGAACGCGTTCTGGACAAAGTAGTCTGTCCACGAAATATGAAGTCAAGGCCCAAATGCACGAAGTCGAACCCACTTGGAGCCTGGTAAACATGGTTGTCGTATTGCATGGGAACTGGGTTCAAAGCGGGATTGAATGGATAGGTGGTGGCGATGAAGTCTTGTTGGAGATGTTTCAATCTGTCGTGTCAAGTTATTTTGTGTGGATAGGTCACATACAAAGTTGGGGGAATGCTGCAGTCAGATTCCCTGCAAAATCCCTCCAGCGGTAGATGTATCTGCCAATTAGATCGCGATAGGATTAGTGGGGTTGGTTTACACGGCGAGCAAATAAACCTACGAGTTGGAAGCAAAGAAGTCTTCGTTACCGATTTCAACATAGTTGAGAGTGAAGGGCTCAGGATGACCAAGAGATGCACGAAGGGCAGCTTAGAGGGCGAATTAAGAGTGCTTTCATCGATAGGAGCCGGACACACCGTATTGATTAGCAGCCGCATCGCCGATTACAAAATTGATTTGGTTGATAGCGCTTTGGATGTATGGTTCCAACCCGTCTTCGGCGACACTCTCGTCGTCAAAAGAATAGCCTGCAATACCGATCTCAGAAACCAATTTCGAATCGCGTCGAAGCCGACAAGACGAACCTGCCCAAACGGCCATAATAGGCTCCATCTCCAAGTCCTCACACAAGTACATATACTCGAGTAAACCGAGGCCACTAACAACAAGTGAGGTTAGCCGGGACGACGGCTCGCCGAGTACAGGTTACGCACTCGGTGTTGATGTATCCCCAGTCACCCATACGGCCTGATTGTGAGGAGTAAATCGAGGGAAAATCGGACAAGGGGTAGACCCAAACCAGGTCTGTCGACAAGCGGGCCGATGGTAGCATCCCATTTCCACCTCGTTCCCCAAGTTTGTCCCTAGGAGCTGTCCATTTAATCCTCATCACATTTTTTATTCACCAAATTACCTCCTGTGAAAGCTTTCAGCTGTGCAGCGCAGACAAATCTGATTATCCTACCAAGTTGTTCCCACCAGGCAAACGGAAGAACGAGGGTTTCATCTGATATAACGTCTACGGTACCATTGTCAATATAAAGTTGAGCGCTCAAAGACGACGAAACGTGGGCACCGTGGCGAGATCAATCCTTAAGCCGTTGGAGCGGCCTTTATAAGTAGGAGGGAACAAGGAAAACATTGCAAAGTTGATAGTCTGACCAGCTGTGCTAGCCCCGTCAAACGTGACCGCGAAGCTATTCGTAGTGGATGCAGCAGATGACGTCGGTTTCAAAGATACAGTGATTTGCTTCCATGCTGTCTGCGATCCACTGATCTGTACTGATTCTGAGGCATAAATTTGCCCTCCATTTCCCTGTAGTGCGACAGTAGCTACTCCGTTGAATGACGAAGCCGCGGGAAATTTGTAGTAAAAGGAGGCATTGTAAGTCCACTCGGAATTCACCTGAATCCCTGATAACGGTAGACCAGAATAAACAAAGCTTGACGTGGAACTGTGTGACAAACCATAATAGCCTTCATTTCCGACACCAACTGGTCCAGAAATGCCTTGTGGGACAGCGAACTGGAGCGAATTTGGAAGTGCCGAAGAGACGGGGGATGGGTCAGCGATGACGCTGATTTGAGCCCCATTAATGGCACTCCAGGCATATAAAGCGGCAGATGTGC
>JBBPKE010000422.1:0-20065 GCA_038089095.1 Tylopilus orsonianus | reverse complement strand
ATCCACAAGAGAATCAACTTCACCTTATTGTCGGTATGTAATAATCACCTTCTGATGTTCCACCTCCGCCTGAGGACAGTCAGCCGGCTCGCCCAGCTTGGCGCACCGTTCCACAGAGAATGACCCGCCGTTCCCGCAAAAGGGATGTCGCTCTACCTCCAGAACCGGCTCCAGAACCCAGACAGGCCCAATCATGGGCTACGTGGCGGCGTGAGTTTGATGGTGTTTGGCATTCATATACGTGACTGAATACATTCTTCAGCTGATTCTCGGCTGGTCCCTTCGCCGCCGTCCGTTGAACCCACTCTGCTTGTTCCCGACCAAGGCAGCCCTGGCTTGTTTGGACCTCGCTCACCCCGTAGTTCGTACCGTGGCTGAGCAGGCGCGGCGCATTATATGTGCAAAAGCATCTCGATACAGTGCCCATCTTCCCGCTACCTAATGACACTTGACGAGTATTCGACGATGATCTCTTTTATCATTCTTATCATTATCTCCTTTTGAAATCTTCTTCATCTTGGCGCTTAACTATTTCCTCGCCTTTGGTTACTATTCCGCAATCTCCGCTGTCAAGAGCCGAACGCTGGACGTGAAGACTGCCTCTGACGCTGCGGGTGCTACGATTTTCCACCGTGCTTTATCTAGTGTGGTACCAGTAATGATACTTTTGCTCTATCGTACAGTATGCTTGAATCTATGTCTTTTTGCTTCTCCTTGGTTCTAATGCATGTCATCGCACATTGAACAGAACTTCAGGACGCCCTTTGCTCGTTTTCTCAGCAAAGGACCTCTAATTTTTATTCTCGCCAACCATCAGATCGTAGGGATACGAAGCAGGACGCGTTTCTGGAAGTCCGCAAGCGTCAACCCGATTCACGATGGTAAAGCTTCCGTGCTATTTGCGAGTGTATAAATTTCTGATATGACCACGTGCGGAATACAAATTAAAGACGCCGGAGTGTAGTCACGGTTGTTGTCATGTACAGCATGCCGAACGGGAGTGTTACATTAGCCACTGTAAATGTTCCATTTGGTGGCAGACAAGCTTGATGTTCTCCATTCACAAAACTCAGTCTACGTTCTGTATCGGGAGAGTTCATATCACTGTGATTCCCGCGAGGCTACGCTTTCCAAGACGCTCTTGAGTTTCTTCGCCAGGCCATCCGTCAACTGAGTTGGCCCGTCGGCGGTGCAGAATCGGTAGGAAGGCATAGCTTGATAGGTATCAGGAAGAATCTACGGGGATGCAATGTGCTGTTGAGTGGAATACACGTGAGGCGACGTAGGAACGCACCTTGCTGTCTTTGACGAGCACAGAAGCAATGATGTCATCTGGATCGCCAATTCTGCCTAGTGCAGGAATATTGCGATAATCTGCGCAGGTGGCAAGAGTGAACGCAGTCAGCTACCCAAGACTAGAACATACCGTGAATGTGCATCCATCCTTGTTGAATCTGAATGGCATTGTTGGTCCAAATGTCGTCAGCACTCTCACGCAGCGCCTGCTGGAGGGCTTCGTGCAAAAGGGGTCGGAAACGTGCTGGCACGGTGCGACATGAGGCGCTGAGAATGCAAATACATCGTGACGGCATGAACGCACGGTTTTCGACAAAGTCGTTCAACCCGGCGTCGACGTCTTCTGTTCCGGTCTCTGTAACGGCCGGAAGCCAGCCGAGAATGGTGGCCGAGCGGGGAGACGGTGGCGGAGAGGAAAGGAAAGAAAGTGCATAAACGGGGATCGACTGGGGATGGTCTGGCTGGACGGGATGGTAGAACAGGTCCGGGCGCGAGGGGTCCGCTAGTGGAGCTTGCGAAGAGAACCGGCGGCGGGATTGGGTCCACGGGGGGGTTGTCCGGAGTTGCGGACGTGCGGGCAACAGAATAGCACGCAAGGGAAATTGGGCCGGGATGGAGGCAGAGCGGAGAGGTGGCCGAGTTATTTGGATTAATCGAAATATTCGTGGTCGCATTGCATGAAGCGAGCAAACAAGGGTACTCGTGGGGCACATGCTGCTTACTTAAAGGTACATCAAAGTGAGTACCCCTAACGGCCTTTTACAAGACCTGCTCCTATGTTGCTTTGCTTGTGAACATCGGGTCGGAGTCGTTCTTATTAGCACCACTCTGAAAAGCACAACTTGGGCTTTGACTAAAAAGCCAGGGACACCAAACGGGTACAGCCAGGCTCTAGACTTGACATCATACTTGGGTGGCATCGTGAGCTCCAAAATGAACACAAATACACGTGATCGATGAAGTCATCAGAGGCGTGAGAATGATTATCCAAGATACTATACAGCATCAACAAGCCGTATCACCCCCAAAACAATCGCCTCCTTCTCATCAGTCACTTCAATCGCGCAACAAGTACGTTCCTCCCAGACACCTGTTGTGCGTGCTCTTACTGTGTATTTCCCAGAATGAGAGAGAAGTGGAAGAAAAAGCGTTCTCGCAGACTTAGACGTAAGCGCAGAAAGATGAGAGCCCGTTCCAGTACGTAGACTGTCCTCCCCCCTCTGATGTACTTCTCACCTCCTTTTCAAACAGAGTAAACGACATGCCGCAGTTGAGCTCGTGCAGTTATGGTATCTGCTCAAGCTGCAACACAATTGTGCAGGTGGCTGTGGACGCATAGCATTGCACGCACGCTCTCCTACCTCTTGGGAACTCTGAGGGACGATGCCCCTTCTCCTCTTTTGTTGGGACTCGCAGGAGGGGAAAACGGGGACTGCGGGGTCGCTAATTGGAACCATTGTATCCTTGATTCACGAATGATCACAATTCCTCTATCAAAGGATTTAGCTGGTGTGGTTGGTGGCTATCTCCACCGGGTGGTTGGAGTGAGGCTTTATAACCATGGAAACTGGGTTGGGTCATAGACGGTGGACTGATACCTCGCACTCGGCACTCATGTGTTCCCGCGGTAGAGACGACGTGGATGAGTGAAGTTGCCATCCCCAATGGTGGCATACGACTGTACTGTGGCCAACCCATATCATATTAAGGCGTTGAATTTCACAATATATGCATACTATCCAACAGAGGAAGTGCAAAACTGGTGTCTAACTGGTGGCGAGGAAACATCACTTGCTCTTCAAAGTGGCTGGTTGCGTAGGCTGCCACTTGACGGGGTGGCTATTGTAGACAGGCCAGGGCGGGAGAACAGCCTATCAACACACGACACCGTCCGCATTCCGTCAGTCCAGATCTAAAGCAAAACAAACATCGCATACCAAAGCAAGTGCGACCGTAGAGAGGGCAAACGTGCCCATCGTCACGCGCAGAGATTGAAGTGCAAAACCAAGAGCAAAGGAAATTATCTACATGCAGTTGAGCACACAAACCCCGAAGAGACCAAACGACTCACAGTACTCAATATAAGCGCTATGCGAACAACGTCGTCAACTTTCTTTTGACCATGAAAGTCCTGTAGCACGTCAGATGGAATAATGAGAAGAGCAGATGGCAATTACTGACGATTTTGCCTTCGACGAGGTCCCGAAAGGACGACATGGTGCTATGATGAGAGGTCGAGTAAAGTCCGTGTCAGGAACGAATGCGTGTATATTACGTAATAAATTGTTGGTACGCACATCAGGCCGAGTTGAACGATACAGTACGATATAAGCCCGTGACGTTTTGCAAGTGACCTACCGGGACACAACAAATAAATATCACGACTAACGCCTGTGACAAAATTCCTTATGAAACGCGCTGGCACGTCCACTTCCAGTCATAAAATCATCCTCAAGCCCGGTCTTGGTCGTGGAGGCGCCACGATCATCACGCGGCGGTCAAACACGCCTGTCGTCCAGACCCCCGCCCCGTACCCCGAAGAGGCCGACGATGTCGACGAGGACGACGTACACACGAAGCGCGAGGAGTCTGAGGGTATGCTAGACGAGGAAGAGCCGGCCGTAGAAGGTACCGATGCAGATATGGAGGGAGAGGGTGAAGGTGATTTGGAGGGGAGCGTTATAGGTGAGGGGCATGACGAAGAGGGTGGAGACGCACGCGGTTCTGCTCGACCTCGCGGGAGACCGAAAGGACGCGTGCGGGTGGCTACCCTGACTATACCTGCGGCGCGTGTGAGGAACCGGGGACGTGGCCGTGGTCGAGGACGGGTTCGCGGGAAGGGCCGCCCCCCAGGGGAGGGCGGTGAGGGTGAGGGTGAGGGTGAGGAGGGTGAGGAAGGCGGACGCGCATGGCGCAGAGTTGGAGACAAGGTATACTATATCGAAGGTGACGAGTTCGTCACGGAATCGGATGAAAGGGGAGACCAAAAGATCGATATAGACGGAAATCTGCTCGATGGTAAGTAACGATCCTGTCTTGTGTAAGCTCTGCCCCTCGGTGCTCAAGGTCTGCCGAGCCTCTAGGTCGACGCTTCAAATGTAGCACTTTCATTCTCCCCGATCGACACCCGACACGACAATACATGCTTGCCATCGATGCTGCTCGTTCCTCGGGCTTCCGAGACTCACTATACTATTTCCGCCGTAACTCACTCGCGCTCAAACTCAGTGCTTCACAACAGGAAAAAGAAGCTCTCATACAAGCTGGGAAGCTTGGTGCACATCTCAAGACCCGCAGTGTCACATTGGTTACTGCACGAAGTGCATACAAACTGCATGGCGCTAAAATGATCATCGGCGAGTAGCGAAATTCAGTTCGCGATTTAGAGTCTAAATATCCGGTTCTCGTAGATGGACGTTGGGTGACGGATGATTATTACGAAGATCGCGTACTCGCCGAGATCACTGCCAAAGGTCTTTTCCCAGGTGATTTTGTTGGCGAGCTTCCAGATCCAACTGCTACATCCGCGAGCAACATTCCTGCCATAACCGCGCCTAGCCAAACATTTTCGGGTGCAAATCAGGGTGTGTATCGTGCTGGAGGTCCTACAACGCTTTTCGGTGGCTCTGGATGGGGTCCATTTAGCGATGGGCCCCATAGTGCTGTTAGGAAGAGCATGTTGTCTCGAGAAGGTCTCAGTAAGGAGAACTGGATGTTGGAGGCAGCTAGGAGAGTTCACGAGATGAATGCTGAGTGGTCCAAGAGGAGGCAAGAGACCAAGATCGCGTGCGGGGGTATTCTAGAGGGAAGCTCCAGTTTTGTAAAGGGAAAAGAGAAGGAAGAGGTAAACGGCGCGATGGACGTAGATGGAAATGGGGACGCGACACGGAAGAAAAATGCAGACGAGGGCGAGCTGCCATTAGGTGTGTACGAACCACACACAGGCCTTGTACACTGTACGTTTAAGCTCGTGTCTTTCACGGTCACCTATGGTTGATACTAGGTTTTTCTTGATAGATCGTGCGGACTCGCAGCCAGCCCGGTATCGCTGGGAACAGGTCGCTCCTCGAAGAGTCCTCGGCGGTACGAAGGTAGGGAATGGCGCATGGGCTCTAGCTTGGGTGGACACCTGCTTAGAGCTTCCGAGTCCGAATGACCTGGACCCATGTGCGACAGAGAGAGATACGTTAATGGCCTCTCTGAGCCACCGCTCCAGTACTCAGAACGATAACACGAATTAATTCCACCATTTCGTGGTGATTTGGAATGACATTCGTCTACTTCCTCCGAAGGCAAAAGGAATGCACTTCTCGCGATTGAACGTAGAATGATGCCCCACTTGAGAAGTGGGTATATAGGTCGGTCAATTATCAATGCGCTTTGCAAAGGTAGTAAGGACGCAACATCAACCATATCGGGGTAAGATAAGCCGTGCAACTTTGGCTGCGCCTCAAGCTGCCACGCCAGTCATTACCTCATAGAGCCCATCTCCCATCCTCCTCCCTAGCACTAGGCTCCAAAACTGCATGATAGGCTCCCATTCGTCCCGAGAACGTGGCATACTTTCTTCTCCTTGACTCCCAGTTTTTACGACCTGCCTGACGTTCGTGAACCCCTTTGAAAACGCGGTGGACACACTGTTGACAATGGAGCCTCGCGCAAATATGAGGAGGGGTGAGGGACATGGTGTAGCAAGTGTCGGATAAGAAAGAAGTGGACCACATACGGAAGTTACCGAGCCCAGATGGCGAGGGGATAGAGCTAATGTCTGCTCTGGATAGGACGTTGTCCTTGTCCTCGCAAGCTCATTCTTCCACCACACTAGTACTGTTTCTACGGCGACGCTGCCACCTTGGCCAAACCCAAAGATATGGATGCGGTCTGGAGGCCAATAACACTCCGCGACGAGGTGATCGAGCACTTTGGCCATGGTTTCGAGGGCTGGCGTCGGGTCCGGTCGCTCAATGATGTCGCCGAGGGGATCAAAGGACGTGTACCATTGAAAAGCTTGTTCGTAGAGATATGGAATCCTGTTAAACTGTTGCTCAGCGTCGCTGGTCAATCTAGAGCGGACACACGATTACTGTTCAGGGGCGCGTAGCGCGAGAGTAGCCGTTTGTGGGAGACGGAGAGATCGACCGAGCTTTGCAAAGGGCGCATGACTGTCTCCTGTGGTCGACGAGTCGTATTGTCGGAGAAGTTCATGGGAAAAGTCTAGGGCTACTGACCAAGCCCATGGAGAAGAATTAACAGGTTCTCGTCTGTCCCATCACCGCTGGGTGCATAAGAAAAGACAGCCGGGATCTTGGAAGGTTCCGGGGCGGGTTTGATGCGAGGAGATGATGGGACTGATGGGGTTGCATGCAAATGTGCGGTGTCTGACTCTAGCATTGCCAAGTTGCGACTGAAATTTGGATCGAATCGTCGAGACGAGTTCAAGTTGATCAAAGTCTGCCGGGTCGCATTGATAATACTATCACAGATGAACGTTTCATCGATCGCCCCATGCCCCGGCTTTGCCCACAATGACTTCTATAGATAATCTTGATATTGCGATGGATCGCCATATGCTATGAGTTACACAAGTATCAAATTGTACGGAGTCTGGGGTTTTCGCAGTGGACTCATTCCGAGCCAGAAGGATATGACACAAGGAAGTTGTTTCAATTGAATATCATACACTGTGTTAGGGCGATAGATGCAAAGAGACGAAGGTGACATAGCGCGAGGGATTAGCAAAAAGGGGAGTCTTATAACATTTTACAGCTATCAGACTTGGCGCTCACTTTGTGCTGATCACTGACCCCGCAGGGCAGTGCCGTGGAACGTGTTTAAGTTCTTGATCGTGATCGTAACCATGTTTGCCCCATCCCCTCTAATATAGCCACTAGTGAAAGCGAGAAGCCGGCTGTCCGGAGACACCGCGACTGAATGTGCGTCTTGGTCCAGTTCAATGGGAGAATGTTTGGAGCCTGTCATCGTGTCGCAAAACGTGACGATGCGGCCGACAGCGTACACGATGAATTTCCCCGGATTCGGCGAGACAATACAGGGGTAGTTTCCATCAGGAACTGACCACTCCCGGGCCGAGATCACAGAGGTGGTGGATACGTTGATTTGCTTGATGGTATTGTCTCCGCTACCCTTTGGTGGCTGTGGGTTATTGAATAGGATGAATATGGATTCGTCCGACCAAAGGAGACCAGTGTTATAGTACGGGGTGACTTTTGCTGAAATGTCGGCGAGCAAGGTACCATTGTAGCTGTCATAGAGCCGCACAGAGTCACGAAGGAAAGTGGCTGTCGCAATCCGGTCGCCCTGGGGGGAAAACTTGGCGGCTACGACCCAATACGAGTGTTCAAGCGGCCCAACCACCATTTTACGGGCTTCAATATCCCAGATGGAGGCTGCGCGGCTACCTGATGCAGTGACGAGCCTTGTCGAGTCAGGTGAAAAATCGACGCTTGTAACGGTATGACCATCGTCATGTGTGATGATTTCCTTGAGCGTCCACGCGTCCCTCTTCGGAATTTCGTTTCCCCACACCGTCATTTCCCCCCAGCTTTTTCCTGCTGCGATCCATCTACAATCCCTCGAGAATGCGATGGACCGTACATCCTTTGCCTTCGTCGACCCTACCTGCTTCAGCGAATTGTCTGTCATCCGCCACACACGAACCGCTTCTTTATCACCGGTTGCGAGATACTCCCCATTCCCTGTAAATGCCATCGCCCGTATCTGGCCATCCATTTTGATTTCAGCAAATGGAGCTCGTTCTTGTCCAACGGTCAGAATCGGCATGACCATTCGCTTGATAGAACCCACCGTTTACCGTCGACATGGCTGTCAGAAACGTCCTTGAAACGTGTCGGAACGATGGAAGGAGTGAACTAACCAAGTATGGTCTACATGCACGTTTCCTTCGGGTTTGCTGATATAGATCAGCTTAGACATGATCGATTGCCTCGTGTTTCTTGACGCCCTGCTTCCTACGGGCAGTATCACCGGATAGTCTTCCCTTGGCACGGCACGAGCCCACTTCCAACTTATCTCTTGTGTGAATGAGCTAGGCTATCGTTACATCGTGTGGGGAACTTCAACTGTGTGGGTTTTGTTCCTCTTCGAGAATCGTGGTCAGTGAGAAGGTATATAAACAGCGTCGAAAAGTTGTATCTGTCTGATCTCCCCACGTTGTCGAACATGGCAGCTCCCGTAGATTATGCTGACCTCGATTTCACTAGGCCTGCCGACAAGATCAAGGCAGTCAATGTTCCAAATATTTCCGCGGAAATATTCACCGGCATGAAGGCCTATGAGGACGCTGCCCGGGGTATGTGCTTTCTCGTTGTCGTGTATACTTTGGATCTGATGATCAACGTTTTTGAACACTGCGATCATTGCTAGGTTTCGACCTATATGGTTTTGAGCGCACTGTGAAGACCGCCACGGGTGAAGTACCTGGTGGCATTTTCCTTTCTCACCGACCAGAGAATGCCCAGGTGTCCCAGGTTTACAGGATCTCGGCCGACCCGTCCAAAACCGAGCTGGAACGACTCACGTACTTCAACATTGGGACCGGCAGGATTATATCTACATTTACATCCATTGCTGGGGAGGACTGGCGTGGCGTCTATAGACCAGGTGGTGCATTAATGTCCATGGATTTAAATGGTAATGAGCATTTTCAACTTTGGTGTGTGCTCGATGTTTGTACATCCTAACAGTACTATACCTGACGAATCACTATAGGCGCTACTGGGAGGACGCCCTATGCGAACAGGTCTTGCCAAAGATTGACGGCGAACTGAATAACACGCCTGGTAAAGGCCGCATCGAGAGATTAACCCACGATGACTACAGGTATAACAGCGTCATAATATCACCATCCAATAAGTCTGTTCTGTCACAGATTCTGTGGAATACTGTGTCTCATGAATTTCTTAGACTGATGGCGTTCGTTTCAAATAAGGAAAATAACACTGATACTCTCGCTTACCTGGCTCGTTTGGTAGGCTCTAACACTGGGGCCACCAGCGACTCGACCCCCTTTAATCTTCCCTCGAAGCTAGTAACTCCTCTTCTTCGAGATGGAAAGACAGAAAGATGGACCACTCAGTCCATCTCTGTCGACGACGCATACTTGCTTCTCTCACGCGCTTATGGAAACGCATATCAGCCCATGTTCTTGGTCGATATTTCTGGTCCGGAACCAGGCAAGGTCGAGCGTATCATTCTTCCAGGGGCTACGGAACGCGAAGAAGCGACGACTGCGCACGGTTCCTTTTCTCTTGACCCTGCCAATCCCCATGTGGCATACATCGTCACAAATGCATATGGTGATTTTGATGCTATCATATCGTACGACATCGATATGCACACAGTCACGCACATTACCACACCCGACCTTGGCGTTTCCGTCCCTGTTCTGAAACCCATTGCGCGGAAGGTGGGAAGTCTCAGAGTCACAGACGTCTGCATTTATTTTGTGGCAAACGTGGATGGCTGGAGTACGCTTTATGCTATGCCTCTCAGCGGCTCAAATAAGAATAGAGTGGTCAAGGTCAAACTTGGATGGGAGGGGGGATGGATTACTTATACGCACAACGGACGAAACGGACGTCCCTATGAGCTTGTACTCCGCCTTGCTTCTTACCGATCTCGCGGATTCGTACGACGTGCAGTCTTGGATCTGCAGACGCTCGAGTACACCCCAGATGGGGATGCATATATTAATGTGGAGCTGACACCCTACGTTCAAGCAGCGGCACCTGAAATTCCCAAAGCGGTTGCTCCACAGTTGATCAAGTTCAGAAGTTTTGATGGGCTGGAAGTTCCCGCCTTGTATTATCACCCAAACCAAGGAAAGAGCAAGGCTCCCATTGTCATTGGTATTCATGGTGGCCCCGAATCGCAGGCTACGGTACAGTATAGGACGTGAGTTCCGGCACTCCTGCCCTATGTCACAACTGACGATAAGACCCAGCGCAACACACGGTTATCTTCTAAACGAGTTGGGAATTGCTGTTATTTATCCCAACGTAAGAGGTAGTTCAGGCTATGGAAGGAAATATATGTCTGCGGATGACGTTGAGAAACGTGAAGATGCAGTCAAGTAAGTGTTCTGGCTTCTTTCCATGTCCACCTACGAGGAGAACGGCAGGGACATCGACGCATTAATTGAATATATCCGATCTGGGTTGTCTGGGGAACTGGATGCGTCCCGGATTGCGGTCATGGGTGGCTCATGTGATTATTCTTTTTATTCTATCCGAGTGCACATGAACGCTAATGTGACCACGCTCGTGACTACGCTTAGATGGCGGTTACATGGTCTTTGTAAGTGTATTCAATCGTGTCCTCACACATGTTCCACCTCTAATTGCCTCTATCCAAGGCGGCGCTCACTCATTATTCCTCTAAACTCAGATGCGGCGTTTCTAATTATGGCATCGCAAACTGGGTCACTTTCCTCCAAAACACGGCCCCGGTACGTCGTGCAAACAGACGGCTTGAATATGGGGACGAGTCGGACCCTGTCATCCGAGCATTCCTAGAACGTATTTCTCCCCTGAACAATGCAGAGAAGATAGCTGTGCCTCTGTTCATCACGCACGGTGAAACGGACACGCGAGTGACGGTGCACGAGGCTATAGCCATGTACAAGATTGTGCGTAATAACCCAGGGGGACAGGCGCAGTTGGTGATTTGTGAAGGAGAAGGACACGGTGAGCTTTATCCGGCTTCGGTCGTTATTCTCGCAGGTCTCAACTCGTGCAAATGTAGGCTACAAGCAAAAGAGTGTGATTGAGTACGTGAATGCTGCTACGATCGACTATTTGAAGAGGTACCTACTATCGTAGTCGGTTCTGCTCTTCGTATATCGTTCTTCTCCAGACCGTCACTTGGGACATGTGGAGTGCCCGTGAAGCTAGTCGCTTGTAGTGCAAATCGGTCAAAGTAAATATGTTTCTCGGAGTCGTCGTTGTCCATCCCGAGGACGTGATCGTGTTTCCGCAACATCTCTGATGAAGCGCGCGGCGCCCGTGACAACCTGAATTCCCTATGGCGATTAATTGCAGCAAGCAGATACAGTGGAAACGAAACGAGGAGAGCGCCCAAATTGTCCGCGACTACTAGAAGTGCGTAGTGAGGGAACTGGTGTAACAGGGTTTCCATAGCACAAGGCTACTAGTACACGCGGCGGACATTCCATGTACGCGATGCATCATGCCACGTGAACATTGGAAAAGCATTCTGCGGCGAATGAAGGGTATAGTCCAAAAACCATATCGAGGCTAGTACTCATGCCCGAAAAGTTGTTGCTCTGACTAAAGAGGTGGCGGAATGTACGAGTCTTTGCAAGGTACCTTGAAGGCAAAATGCTTGAATAAGCGCGGGATCACTGACACGCAAGCACCCTCGTTCATATAAACTATGCCTCCTAACCAATCAGCGCGAGCGGGGGGATGATCCAACTTGAGGGTCATCAATCACCTCGTTGTCTTCGGTCGGCCAGGGGTCTGATACCTGAGAAGATGGTGATCTTATCAATCAGGGATCGAAACTAAAGCCACAAGAACCACGTCTGACACAAACTTTGGAGCTGCCCGGGCGGTGATTTCGAGTTGTAGATTAGGTTGGTCAAGACGCTGCTAGTTCGTGGTCGTCACTTGGTGTACAACATGCGGTGACCAGTCGTGGGTGATCTGCCAGTGAACCAGCCGCCTGAGCTTTGCATGCAAGTTAAAGTTGGAGCGTCTTGCCAATAGCGAGTCCCGGGGTCACCGGCATCGGACGTCGTCGAATGTTCGGGTAACGCCGCGTCCAGACGCTCCTACGGGATCTCGTCTAGAGCTGGAAAAACATATTTCGAAATGTGATTTTTGCTGGGATCACCCCTGAATCAAGCAATCATCCGCTCGACAACATGCGTATCAAGAACAGCGGAATCATGCGTCTTCATGGCCTCCTCGATCTCCGGTGATGCAGAATGCGCCAAATGGCAGTCGTAACGGACACAGACAGTGCCCCCGAAGCGAGCCACGACTGATTGATGTTGGGGTCGGATGCACACCGACCACGAAGCTTATCCCCACTAGAAGTCAACGTAGACAGGCGAGTAGCCGTCGCCTTGGACCTGTGTTCCATTCTCGACAGCTTCTTTGTCTTGCGATCACGTTGCTTCTATGGCAGTTGCATTCCAGCACAATGAACGAGGTGTGTAGGGTTGTTCAGCATCGATCCGCATGACTGCCCGAAAAGGCGGCCAATTGCACCGCATAACATTTGTGCAGGTTGACGCTGATCGAGGTCACCACAGTATGTCCTAGTGGTCGTGTTTGCGACGAGGGGATCAGGGTAAGTATCAGAATCAGGAATTCTTGTTGGCCGAACACGAGTAACAGGGCTGCCATTGCGATTCGAAATCGTCGAAAGCAAATTCATGGCTGCGACTCTCGGGTCTCTTCTACCCATCGTCCATTTTGGAGAACAAGTTGGTCCGTGAGTATACTTGGATAATTGACCAAATGGTCGCTGGGGATGGCCATGGCAGAAGGATCGTTCGCAAGTGGGAGCATATGTGACGCTCTTAATCCGTACAAGCAGCATATTAGTACCGCTGTTCCTGCCTGGGAGGTAATGCACTGTTCGCATTACCAACAACGTTTTTGATGCTGGCGAAGCGCAACGCGGAATCGACCATTTTCAGAGAAACAACCATGTGTTTAAACACCGTCTGAACTGACAGTATCGAAGAACGCCCGGGGTTGACTGGGAGCTTTACAGAACTTTTTCATGTCTGTCGTTGTGACGCTCATAATCCAAAGTTGAAGAAAACACACTTTTTTTTTTTCTGGCACTCAGATATCCAATGGGTGACCAACATGTTCAACCCTATAGGATCAGCACATCTCAGTCGATTGAAATCACGCGATGAGACATTACAAGTTCACCGTTAAAACAGGGGTTCCCAAAGCAAGACTTTTAGGGCCTAGCTGCGATCGTCAAATACGTCCCAGGGACATTTCATGACTGCACTATCTGGAGGGCGTGGGTGGGGGCCTCCGCTACAGTACTTGAACATGGAGATAGAAAGGCACGAATTTCATGTGCCTGCGTAGTCAATGGTGACGGATGATGGTGATGTCTGGCACTAGTGTCGGTCTACCGAGGGTTAGTCGTGCGACATCGGCCCAACATGGTGGAAGCGCCAGGATTGCAGTGAGATGAGGTCAATATTCTCACGCTCTTGGTCGTCATTCATTATTCATATTGGTCACTGCTAACCACCACACGATACACAAGCATGTCGAGCAGTAACGCTGTCAATGACCCGCGGGACCCTTCGCGGGAGACAAGGCTCGGCCTTCCGAGGTCATGGAAAGCCGAGTCTGCCGGTGAGTTGCATTAGCCGCAGAGGCTTTTGATGCCCAGGAGTCTGGCTTCAGAAATTGCGACTGACTTTTCGTGGTTTGACAGATGCAATGGGATCAATGGGAATGTTTTTCGCTGGGATGGTGATGGTGACCAGGAATAGGTATGATGATATATTGCGCCTAGTTTGCTGGGCATCGTTGCTAATAGAGACTCCACGATGCATCGTGTCTCAAATGACCGTCCACGGTTCATTTTGGCAAATGGGCATACAGATACGTCGCATGGCCGGTTCTGATCCTTGCCATTAACGGGGTCATGAACCAGCACCCACTACGCGCCAAAGAGGGTGCAAGTACGCCCTGGGCCACACTCATGTAAGTGCCTGACATGGACTCTGCCCAGCTGCTCCACATTCGGATCATGGATCTCCATGAACGCCATCTGCGGACCGCTTGTTGCACCAATGCAATATTGCTCACCCGAGGTCTGCATTGCATGACACGGTTTCTTTTCATATGACGACGTCTGGGCGTCTGTCCACTGAATTGAATGGAGCACTATGCTCTGTTGTGGCGCCCTGTCGAGTGCACGTCATCGAGTACCGACGCATGTTTGGGATCCTTGCTGTGCGGATCCTGGCCGCCGATGGTGTGGTGACACAGGTTTCGCCTTTTGCGCCCTGCGTGTCCCCTGTCTCCGTCCACCGACGAGCCGTGGCCCCCACTACATGACGCTGACCACGACTGTTCCCGCAGGATGGCGCTGTTCGGCCTCGTCGTCTCGCACGCGCCGCTGTTCACGCTGACGGATCCGGCCACGGGGGGGTTGCGGTTTTCATAGGGCGTGTTGGAGGGAGTTTGCATATATATATACCCGCTGTTCTAGGTAGATGTCAACGTCCGAGTCGCCCCTTGTGTTGGTCACGTGCGAGGTGGGTATGGAGGAAGTGTTTGTTTCTCGAGACTGACGTGGTCGACGTGCAGCATGTCGACCACGCCCTCCACACCGCCATCCACCGTGCCCTTTCCGCGCACACCACGCCCCGCCACACACTCCCGCCCCCCCTCCAGGCGCCACGCCCACCATCTCACCCTCGATCTCGACTTGGACCCCTCCTGGGCATTCGACGTGCCCCCCTCGGCCATGTCCTACGTGACAGCCCCCACCTCTGCACCGTCCCCGCCTTCCACGCCCGACCGCGACGACGTGTTGCGCGTTCAAGTCCCCTCCTCTGCGGACTCTGATCTCACCGTGCTGCTACAGCCAAGGCTCGGGACGAGTTTGGCACAAGAGGATGCCACCTCACACAGGCCTGCTGAGCAGGGATATCTCCGCTCCGCCGTACATACGCCGTACTATACCGCTTACTCTACTCCAGGACCAGTCTTCGTTGATGACGGGCCAAAGGCTGGTCCATCCCGTCTCCCTCCGCTTGATACGAACCTAACCATGTCGCCCATCTTGTCTGCCCACAAGTCGTCTCCTACCCCTCCTCTGTCCGAGGCTACACCGTTATCGCGCGACCCATTCGCTGGCCGCCCACCATCCCCTGCCCCCACTGCAGACTTCTCCTTCATCTCGCCCCCCAGCAGCCCAACCTTCTATCAGTACATCTCCCAGCTAGCCGAGGACGGTAACACAGATCCATTCCGCTCTTCTCATCCTCGTAGCACTGCGACATTGCCGTTTCTCCGCTCCAACTCAACTTCTCTTTCAGGTCCGTTCCATTTCGCTGCAAACGGGAGGGCACAAAGCATGAGTGCCAGCATGGATTTGAGGCCCGTCAAGGGCAAGCCGAGACGCATAAGGCCTGGAATATCCCGCCTTTGGGAGTCTCTCGCTTCCCCCGCAAAGGGCCCTCTCAGCTCTCCGTCCATGCCTCAAAATGCTAACACAACGCCGATTCCTGCCGCCCGTACGAAATCAAGTTCGTTGCCCGGCTTCTCCGCCGTCCGAAGTAAAACATCTCCCATGATCGGCGTCGGACGCAAGCTAAAGGAACGGCGTCGCATTAAACGCGTGAGGCGAGGTACGCTCGAGATGGATACTGATGTAGACTATGGTGCTTTGGATCCCCTTGATGGCGAAGAGGGCGAATTGGTCGGTTGCACATGTACTGGATGGGGAGACGGTGCATGCACGTGCGGTTATGGGTACCGGGACGTCTACGATTATGGCCACGAGCTTACCCAGGAACCAGAGTGCATGGGCGACGAAGGTGAGGATCGACTGCCCATGCCCTCGATGCCATCAGAGCTGACACGACCCTTCTTATCACAGTTTCAAAGTCCCCGACACCCCTAACTCGTCTTCCCCCTGAGCTTTTTCTACATGTTTTCTCCTACCTACCGCTACGCAGCGTCCTCGCAGTCACCTCGACCTGCAAGGCATGGCGTTCCCTCGCGCTCGACAATGGCGTCTGGTGGAGGCTGTGGCAGGCACGACAAGGCATTCCTTGTGTACCCAGTCACGCCCCAGGTCAATGCTCAGACCTCGGCCACCTTTCCAAAGACTCTTTTGGAGGCTTCGGACGCCGATATTGGGGCATCAAGGACGAAGGCATCCACGGTCTCCCAATGCCCGCCACCGAACACGAGCACGATGGCGAGGAGTGGGACGAACCGAGAGGGTGGGCTATCAACTTTGATCGGGCTAATGTGAGGCTCAAGGAGACTGCACGACTTGAGTGTGCCAGTAAAGGAGTGTTCATATATCCTTGCGAGAAAACCCCGGATGCCTGGATGCAACGACGGTCCATCACAAATACAGCCGATGGTACTTGTGCGCGGGACGAAGAGCAAAAGCAGCATTTAGATGTACCTTTCGAGGAGGGGGGAGGTGCAGATAAGCACGAAATAGAAGGATTAGAAGCCACCGCAACGGTCGCCCAGTCAATATCAAACCAAGCCCCTCTTATGCTCGATTGGCTCAAGTTATATCGTGGTCGATCAACTCTAGAACAACGGTGGCGGGATCCCGAGGGCGAACCACAGGTGTTGAGAATCGATGGTCACAAGGACAGGTACGCCACCCAATAGTCGCCTTCACCACGACTTGATCGTTTTGACAGTGTCTACTGTCTGGATTTTGATTCGTCCCGTATTATTTCCGGTTCACGGGACCGGACGATCAAAGTATGGTGCATCAGGACTGGCAAGTGTCTTACTTCCTTTGAAGGGCACATGGGCAGTGTTTTGTGTCTCAAGTTTGAACGTGATTGGGATCTGGGAAACGATGGGGTCTGTCGTGGTTTCATGGTCAGTGGGAGCAGCGACTGCACTGTGCGTGTCTGGGATCTCGTCTCTACGCCTGTGGACGCTGGGGAGAGAACGGGTCTTACCCCCACCGGAAACAGTAGGCCAGAAAAGTCGAAAGGCTTTTACGGAACTGCAGGTGCTGGGAGCCCTAGGAAGATATCTGCGGAGATACGTAAAGTTCTCCGAGGACATTCGGGAGGTGTATTGGACCTGAGAATGGACGATAAGTGGATCGTCTCGTGGTAAGCTCTTCCCGTGATTGTCGGGCTGACGTTATTCACATTTGATCCATCAAGCTCCAAAGACGCCTTGATGCACGTTTATGATCGGAAGACGTTGACCCTCCACGCCGTTTTACGTGGCCACGAGGGCCCAGTGAATGCCGTTGGGCTGGAGAACGGCCGAGCCGTCAGCGCGAGCGGCGATGGGAAGATGATACTCTGGGACGTCGAAACAGGTGAATGCATCCGGGTCTTTGAGGGGCACGAGAAGGGGTTGGCTTGTATCGAGTTCAAGGCACGTCTCCTTACTTGGTTATATTATATTTGCTCATGACATGACAGGACGACCTCATCCTGAGCGGATCAAATGACTGCACAATCAAATTATGGCGTGCCTCGACCGGCGAATGCCTACACACGTTTGCGGGACACACTTCACTGGTCAGGGCGCTTGGTTTTGACCCGAAGACCGGCTATATCGTAAGCACGAGCTACGACAAGAGTGTCAGAGTCTGGGAATGGCATGGAGAAGCGATGGAAGACAACGTCTCTCGGCCTGGCCCGGAACCTCCTTCCCGTAAATCCAAGGGTGTGGGACGATTGGTCCGAGAATTTAGGAACCTCCACACTAGTCACATCTTTGACGTCAAGTTTGACGCTGGGAAGATCGTCAGGTGGGTTTGGCATGTTCCGGAACTAGACCGCTTGCGGAAGCAGTGCTGACAAGATGCATATCGTTAGTACCTCACATGATCAAAAGATTGTGGTCCTGGATTTCACGTATGGAATCGAGGGCGCCGAGCTGTTTGCGTGAGGTTTGTGATAGCGCATTCCATTTTGTTTTGACTCCATTTTCCCGGGCTGACCTCGTCCGCGGTTGTGGGACTATGCTCGGGAGCGGCAGAGCCGCCCAAACCCCGAGAAGTATGATAACAAAATCTAGTGTTCTTCTGTGGGCATGGAGAACTTTATGTCTCATCCTTGACGGACCCCCTTTTCTTGCTTCGACTGTGCATCTGGGACCTCTTCTCCCATCCATATTTATTCATTTACCCATCCAGCATCCTCTTGTGTATACCATACCAATCTGGCATTTTTTTCTCTTTTACTGTTTTCAGTCCACTTAGCTTTCACTACATGTAATCGTAGCTTGCTGCGCCAAAATGCTATCGTCAATTCGCTCCCACGTGATTGAGAATGGTGTGGTGATGCAAGAAAAAGCCTCAGCGAGCACGAGCCTCTCGTCTACTCGCGTGTCTATTAATGATCTTGAGGATGATCTTCAACTGCGAGGCGCACTATACTAAATACGATTCAGTCAGTTGGCATGAATCGGAAGAAGCGGGCGCGGGTCCGACGACGGAACTACATCATGTACTCTGAAACACTCCCATGACGTGCCCACTGTTTCCGACTGGGAACCATTCAAAAACACAACATTGCATTCATAACGAATATACCAACTACAATAAAGTCTAGTTTTTTTCTGTTTATCAAGCCATTGACATGACGACAGCCGCATGAGAGATGACGGGAGGGAGAGAGAGAAGAAAAAAAAAAGGGATGGAAAAGTAGGAAACGTGTACATGTTGTAATATGGATGGTCATAAACAAGAAACGATGCAAAAAGGTGACCAGACACATGCGACGCTCCAAGTCGTTCCGGGAACCGAGATAAACGGGTGTCGAGGAGCGAGTCCCCTCGAGGCGAGGCGACATGTCCAAGGTCGAAAAGCTGAACAAAGAATCCATCAGCCACTATTAGCGCGAGAATGCTTCTTGACGTCGATACTGATGCGCCGCGCATGGCCTGCCCGCTTCGTATTCGCCGGCCGATAAGGAAATTCGTGGTCTTTGGTGACCGTCGGCTGGTTCACGGTCGTCGATACCAGATAACCGTTCGACGCGGAAGACAATGAAAGTGGATATCGAAGAATGTCACGTTCAATTGGCGATACATCGTAATCCTCAAGTTGGGGAATGACAGGCAATTCTCTGGGTACCATCGGGTCCGAGCCAAAAGGATCAAAGGAGATCTGAGGACGAATGCCCGTCATTTGGTTTGGAAAGCTGTAGTAATATGCAGGCAGGCTATGGGGCGCATGATACGGGAATGATGGAGCCATTGAGCGACTATATGGGGTTGGGTGGACAGGAACCGGGTGTGTCACTTGTGTCCCCGCCGTAACGAGAGGCACGGGCTGTGGAAAGTATGTCGTTCCATTCACTTCGTAAGCCCCCAGTGGAAGGCCATTCTGAGATTCAATTGGTGGCGTATTCTGTGCCCGAGATTGGGGTGAAAGATAAGCATTGTGCTGCATGAGCGGGGGCGGGGCTGCAGTTACAGGAACAGGCACGGTGGTCGTGGCGGAGGCAGGGACGTGATATGGCTGACATGCCCGCCAATTGTAGTTTGGCCAATATATAGGCTGGTCTGAAAGGGTCGTTGAGAACGGTGGCATTCCAGTGGGGGTAAGTAGGGAAGAATATGGTTGCGCCAGCGCAGCTTCAGCATGCTGAGAGGGTTCGGAAGGCTCCTGACTGACATCCGGCGGAGATGATACCTGCGTACCCATCAGAACGCCACCGCTGATGGTCCGTCCTTGTGCTGCATATGTATCGGTATCTGATGTGGTTGAATGTTCCGCCCCTTGGGCTCCCGCAGAAGGTAATGCAGCCACGTCATGGTGACTAAAAGCGTCATGTTAAGCACCCACGCAATGGGATGTACGAATGGGGCTTACAATTTGCATTTTGCTCCGACCGGACACCAGCCCCCTGTCCGCAGGAAATGTCTACACGGATGTCTCTTTCGTCTGCGAAGGCGTCTGGTCTGTGGCATCTGTTTGGAAGGGTTACTATTGGATGCGGAGAGTAGAAGAGAGGTAGTGGATGATGGATCCTCGTCAACAA
>JBBPKE010000421.1:0-20072 GCA_038089095.1 Tylopilus orsonianus | reverse complement strand
ATTCATTGCGTGAACGGTGACGCGGATACGAGACCTGTTTACGAGCGGGTAAGTGATTACTGAAGCCGCATATCCCTTTTGAAGCAGGTATTCCGTGAGGCTCTTCACCCAAGTCGAATACACCGGGATAATCTGGGAACACAAGGTAGGATTGGGAGGCTCAGTCCAAGGATCGACCGCAAGTATGGTTTCAGGGATGTCCTTGAACCCTATTGTGAACTTCTAGCATGCATAACGCGATAAACGATGCAACCTTTGTCGAAGCTTGATGCACGACGAAACACAAAGGTTATGATTAGCTAGGCCGTTTCAAACAACACGATGCTCACTTCTTCCCCCATTTCACTTGACACAATAGCGAGACACGCTTCGAGTGCGTAAATGTCGGTATACGGAATTGCCGTCGTGGGCATCGCGAAATTAAAAAAGTACTCCCTCACGATCGAGAGGTCAACATGACAGCTATCACAACCATCCTCACCGTTAATTTTTGTAAATGCACTCCAGCGACGAATGTACGCACCTCCGCGAAGTCCCCACTCTTTCCGAGCGTATGGATCTTGGTATGAACACGGTCATTCAAACCCCAAAGTGAGACATATCCAGTCCCGTTCAGCCCGCAAAGCCCCGATGTGTGGGCTTCGTCCACGGCGATGTGTGCATGATCGGCAGGAACAGGGGTCTCCACGAGCTCTATAATTTCCATCAAAGGGCAGTAATCTTCCCCCATACTGTATAGACTCTCTAGTAAAACAAGTATAATAGCGGTGCCTCGAGTAATTTGAGGGTGTATTTTTAAGACGTCGAGGAGGCATTCCTTCAAGGAAGCCAGCGAATTGTGGGCGAAGCGGTAGGAGGTACGGGATGATAAACGGATGTCTTCCCTGAAAGACGAATGGACCAACTCATCATAGACAACAATGTCGTCTTTTTGCGGAATAGTTGCGAGGAATGCCATATTGGTGTTGAAGCCTGAATTAAACAGAAAAGCGGACGGGGCGTCGAAGAAACGCTCGAAAGCTTTCTCGAGTGCATTTAACTCTGCAGAGTTCCCTGTTGCAAGACGGGAACTAGTAGATCCAAGCAAACGGTTTGGGGTCGCTTCTCGCACTTTACGCAAGAAAATGTCTCTAACAGAGTGATCCATAGACAGGGATAGGTAGTTGTTGGAGAATAGATCGGGAGCATGGGATGGGAGTGGCTTGTCTAAAGAAAATATAGTCATGCCCCCCCTGCGCACGGCAAGCAATAGCTTGTTAGATGCAGTCATGCAAAGGTGGAGGCTGGAGCATGATAAAGGACGGTGAAAGGAACAACACTACATGGTCACTCTCACCCACCGTTTTATCTTCGGGGACAAGCTGCAAGGTTCAGCACTCACACGCGGTGCTTTGAGCACTACTCCGAAGCATTCTGTATTAGTTGTAATTCTTAGTAAAACAAAAGAGGGAGGCCAGTGGAGCCTTGGACGACGAACTTGTGCGATTGGCTGTAGATACCGTTATGTGTCGGTTATGATATAGATTGAAACCTAGATAAACAACTGAACCAAACCCAAGCGCATTTCGCTGCTGGTGGCAGAGAGGAAAGGATTAGAGCATGAATAAGTTACCATATGTGTGCCTTTGTGCACTCCCTGGGCGACGGATTGCTGAAATGGTGGTGAGATTAGAACACCATAAGCTTAGGTGCCAAATGATCGCTTAGCTCTGAAGGACAAATTATTAGCAAGTTTTCTGCGTTTCGGGCACGGTACAAAGAGGGTTCCCTGTAAGGTGTTCTCATTCAGACACAAGCCGGCAAGTCCGGGTTCTACAGCGTAATTCACGCACAAAAATAATTAAACAGAATTTGATGGGCACGAAACAATGAATCGCCAACTTGCCGGGACTATGCCTTTCTCTGGAGCTGCCCTTGCGCCCGACAGCGGCCAAGTTAACAACAGTCTAGTGGCTAGACAGCTCAAAAAGCTTGCTTGCGGTGACCTTGTATAAGGTATTAGGCAGCTACTGGGCCAGAGGTGATTGCAACTCACCCAGCAACAAAAAAAGTCAGTCTTGAGCACGAAACATAAATATTGTTAGTGCCGATTGTAGTCATGAAAGGACTCCCACTATAAATATGCACATTTATGAAGAACCGGTTGAATAAATTGCCCGAATATCACGTTACACCATTGTCGGCCCGTGTCATTTCCGCAAGATATACTTGCTTGCTCAACGAGCTTCCTTCCTCCCACGTAAGCAAAATCGCCCGTAGAACCAGTCAAGACGCGAATCTGAATCTGTCTTCAGGACCACAGTGCTAAGTGGCGAGTTTGTGGGCAGTATAAATTCAGATTTAGACGTTCAGAGATAAGGGCCTGCATGGAGAATTAGCAGTGAAAGTGCATAGTAATCGCAAATGAGGCCATAAATCATTGTCGCTGGTGGTGGCCAACGCATAACAAAATGATAATTGAGGAAAATGGACTTCCTAGTCAGCTTAAGCAGCACCACTGGGTACATACAATGATCAGATCAGTGACTCGCACCAGGGTTCGAAGCGGCAAGTCAGAATGTTCTTGATAATAATGTCAAGAGGATAAGCTTTTGTCAATACAGACAAACACAAATAAATAAATCGACATTATGCTACTCCTGCTGAACGTGTGGAGAGATAAAAGGCATTTATAACTTGCTGAGCATTGACTAATCCTAGACGCATACAACAAGCTTGCACAATTCTTCATGAAGCAACACAAGTCACCAGCTTGCACACTTGCCTTAGCAGACCCATTAGATACACCACTTTCCCTTCAGCCACTAATGTCTATCAGTGTGACTAGCCGCAATCGGAGACACAGCTACCATTCCCTCCAGGGCCACGAGCTGAGTGATGTTGAGGGCTGCGCCACAAAGCTGGGTTCCGAATTTGGAGTCTAACGTAAGTCTTAGGGGCAGGTGCTTCCTTGGTTTCAACATGGCAGGGGGTACCATCCGAATTCTGCAACTACACGATCATCTCACATAAGATTTAGAAGAAAGCCGCCGTATTTCGTGAAGAGAAAGCGAGTCCGAGGTTGAAACAGAAACCTTACAGCAAGGTGGCCTACATTGATAATGCTTGAAAACAACAATCAAAACATTCGCCTAGTACAAGTCCTAAGCCTAGGATAAAGCAAGGCCAAGTTGTGAGTAGCTCACCGTGAGAGACTTAAAAAGAAACTACAGCACACTACCACAGTCGCACCGGAAGAATGTTCAACTAACATCAATATTCACTCGGGTCGCACGAGCGGGTAAAATTTAGATTCGATTAGTTGTTTGATTTCGTTTTCCCGTGGAGGGTGTATACTCACATGCCGTAACATTATACCCACGCAACTTCAGGAAGCCGAGACTCTCGCGCGAGCAGCTCAGAGCTACAGGCTCAGTGGCAGATAGGTATCTTCAGACGGCGATTCGGTGGGCGCTGTCAGATCCAGATGATCCGTCCTGTTTGGCTCCAGTGACCAGGAGGAAAAAGGGATATTACCCTGATCCCCAAGCAAGTCGAACAAAACTACTATCCCTTACTACCAAATATTCTCATTCGTTTACGTTAACCATGTTAGTTTCCGTATTATACCTACTCGCTCCAAGTTGAACGAGTGAAATTAGTAGTGTAGTTCTTGAGATTGTTACACTGGTGTCACTGGCCGAATGTATGCCGAAGTGGGGATTCAAATTCGTACACAGTCACTAACAAGACCAGTCCAGAATGCAGCATTAATTAATGCGCTCAAACACCCCGTAGGAGACCTTTCCAATGGACTTACAAGGTGAGCAGGTTCGAGGCACTAGTCCAAGGTAATGAGAGAGAATGACATTGACGAGTTACCTGTCAAACACTTGATACGCAGTCACCGTCACGCAACCGTGTCCATCAAGCTTGCAAGGACCCGTGGCTTCCTAGTGGGGCTAGGAGTGTCCATCACCGAATGGCCGGCTCTGAATTCGACTACAGCTGCCCATCTGCATCCTCGGAACACGGGACTTGACAATATGCTCATGCATTCGAATCAGTGGAGAGATCCTGGCACTGGGAATTCCTTGGATGGCGCTACAAAATCTTGTAGGTATTGGAGCCCCGCGCGTCTCCACTTAGAGCACGTTTAAAACTTCAATTGAACAAATGTCGATGGTGGTTTTTCGCTTCGAGCACAGATAGAAATGCGGTACAATGCCTCCAGAATATCACTGGTGCAAGGGTGACAAAGGCAGTCGCATGGTGGTAGACGGAATAGGTTACGAATGAAAGTCATCTACCGTAACATACTTGTATCCCGGGCTTGTACCAGTTGGACTCGCTGGCCGGGGCTTTGAGGCGAGGTCGTAACTTAAACTCGATTATCATGATAGTTCACGAACTTAGCAAACACCTCTCAAGCCAATCGGCAAGTTAAAGTGTAGTCGAAACATCATGCATCATGCATCATATGAAGCGGCAGGAAGAGTATAGCGGCCTTGGTAAGGAACAACCTCCCCACATCCTCTACGGAACACGGTACCTAAATAGCACCTGGGGAGCGCTCCAGCTGAGTCGCTTTATTGCTCTGGGACTTGCGGTAGACTCCTGCAGAGTGAAGTGTACTGAACGACGCAGGGGGACAATAGTGCGAGTCCGGAATGAGTTGGAAGAAAACCTTGATGACACGAAAACATATTTTATTATTGAACAGGTTTAGGGCAGGTCTGAGCAACGTCGAATTGCCCAACTCAACTATCTATTCGTGTCATTATTGGAGTTTATTCCGCGCGTCATCTAGAGGAGCTGCATGCGATACAAACGAAAACAAAATATATGTCCTAAGTAGCCCAGGTATTTTCAGAGAGAATGTGTATTAAAGCGAGCATAGTCGTCTATCAATAATAAGCCAGGTGAGAGCGCCTTGAAGAGAAAAAGCCAGATATCGACACCAAATACAAAAGACCCTCTCGCCAGCGGGGATCCATATAAGAAACCATATAAGAAACTTGAAGGTAATTTATACCAGAATCGTGGAGCCTGACTGGCGAGTGCACTTGGCGAACTAGGCCACATTTGTCTCCGTCAAAGCGCATCTTGGCTCAAAGTGCGTGTCTTCATCGTATCATACACCATAGCACTACGCCAAGGTAGCCGTGTAGTGTGTGTAGTTGTCGTCAGGGGAAAAGTAAATGAAGAACCGGGTGTCGTGTTGTTCTTGTTCCTTGAACGAGTATACTCCATGTACAAATGAGTCGTCTAGAATCTGGATCTGACATCAAATCCAGGAAGAGGAGGAAACTTCCCATACGAACAGTTAAGGGATCATAAATCGACTGTCACCGTCCCGGTATCGAATAGTCAACAGACGTCGGAGGTTACGCGCGCACGTGTGCTTCATCAATGCTACTTACGTCCCAGAAGGTGAATGGGAGGCCACGGTAGGTGGGGGAAAACCGTCCACGAACCAGCTGTTCCGAGGAACACTCCAAGGTATTGACGTCCCGAAAATACTGATAGGCTCATTCTCGTGCCCATGTTTATCGCAGAGCACACCCTCCTCCTGCAAAAGTGACCCTCGACCACCATTTGTCTCATTGTCGTCCTGTGTCCCGAACGTAGTCGCACTGTGCATTCGATTTTTCACGACCTACACAAGTACGGTTCACAGTCAGCATCTCAATTGAGATCATCCGTGAAAATAGAACTAACACCACCGATGGGTCGCGAGTAATCTTCGAAGTCTCTTAAACTCGCATCACTACATCCTTGAGTTTGCAAACGGGGATGCAAGAGGCCTTCTGCGAGACGCGATTCCTCCGTGGGTACCGGCGATGGTGCAGGCGCAAGTACATAGCCGATTGGAAGCACGGCTGCCTGTTGAAGCTCCCCGGTGCCCAAATGCACTGGTATGTCGCCGTGGGGATCAGGTGTCAGCACCTCATGCCGAATCGGATACAGTTTTTGACGTGGCGAGGCGTCGGTTGAAGGTACTGTGTCTCCCATCTCGGAGGATAGCGAAGGTGGTCGTGGATCAGGGTTCGAGAGGATAAATGAATACCGTCGTCGTTGCGGTGTTACTACTTGTATCTGAACCGGAGGTGGGGTCACCCGACCGCCAGCAGCAGCTCTCTCTCGACCCATATCCATAGACCTATGTGAAGATGATGGAAGGTCCTTGTCCGAGGAATGAGGTGTATGTCCTACACGGCGTAAGCGCCCTAACAATGCACGAATACCTTCAACAGGGCTTCCTCTCCCCTGCTTCTCGTCCATACTTCCCGAGGTCGAGACGGAAATTGAACTCCCGGGTCTCAAGCACTTCTCCCCCGAGCTCCGCTTTTCTCCTTGTTTCTCCTTTTCCGAAATAATAGAACCCCGGTCTTTCCGTGCCCTGAAGCTTGTAGGAGGAACTCCGAAACTACGTTGATCGTTCACCGCTTTCTGCCCTGTACTCGCACTCGACGAGCTCCCTGGTCTGCTGAAGCCAAACTTAAATCCTTGACTATGGCTATGACTGTACGCGCTGGACAATGCCCCTTGGGAAGAGGCACTCCTGAGAACATCAAAACTGCTTGGGGTGACACTCCGCGCATACCCATAGGATCCACTCCCAGAAGCGGTCCGCCCGTCCCGTGAGGCTGACATGTCGTTTTGGAGGGAGGTGTATACAGTTCCACTCGGACTATGCATCGAACCAAATGCAGAACCGAGGCCGAGCTTGTTGCTCCCTGAGTCGGTTGCAGTAGTCGGGCTAGCGCCGCCAGGAGTAGGAACACCAGCAGACACCCCTAGAGTCGCTTTTCCAACTCCAAGCAATGGTTCTTCACTTCCAGTTCGAGTCCTAGTAAGAGCATCAACCGAGCCTGAGCCCGAACCAGAGCCTAGTGTCTGCGAGCGAGCGTAGTGCGAACTACAAGATGGCGCAACACTATAGCTACCGAGCCATGTAGCTGCATCGGGTCCTGGTGAACTTTTCCTGCGCGAAATCATATAATATGCAGAAGGTGGTGGGGCGGGTTGTGCAGTTTGACAATACGAAGACGATGATACTGGCGGAGGCGGTGACAGTGGGACCGTATATTGGGAGTCATCAGGGGGAAGCATGTGAAAGGGCAATGTCGGAGAGGATGCTCGGGCAACATCCTCATCCATGTCAATAGTGGTATCTCGGCAGGAACCATATATCCCCGTGGTACTTCCTCTCTCGTTGCCTCCCCCGAATATTCCTGTCGGGTGCAGGGCTGCGAGGATTCCTGTATAGCGTTCTTCCATAACTGGTCTAGTTCCGCTCATGGAACCTTCGTCACTTTGGGTCCTCCCGATTTTATATCCGGGCCCATCCACCTCGAGTATTTCGTCATCCAGAGGGCCAGAAGCGTGATTATCTGGTGACATGACTGCAGCTTCTCGAACCAGTTTACGATGTCGTCTGCTGGCGCAAAAAAGCCAGAGAGCGGCGAATGCAAACGCACCAACAACCCCGAGCGCGATTACCGCCATAGTACCTGGTGCGATGGAAGCATTGCTATGGTGCGGACCAAGAAAACAAATGCAAATGGTAGCCGGACGAGCGCAAAGGTGACAGAAGAGAGTTAGCCAAGAAATCACAACGACACGGGCAGAACGCAAACGAAAAAGGCAGGCATGAAATGAGAAATAACAGTGTTAGGGAGAGAGATCCAATCTACGTCATGTTTCTCTCAGATCGCAAATGAAATGACTAGGACCAAAATAGATTAAAGAAAATAAGCAACACACTTACTTGCCAGCTATTCTTCCAGGAGATTCGGTGCTTAACACACCAGTTGAGGTAACAAAATCAGTGGTCGTTCCTCCTAAACTCTGGAGAACAGATGTAATGGTGCAAGTTGAGGTCGAAGGCGGGTTAAGAGGTGAATAAGAAAGTGGATCAACTGGTGTCACTGTGGTCGAGAAAATCACAGTAGTAGATACATCTGAAGCAGCGGATGAATCCCCAGCAATCATAGTCATTGAGGATGGCATGGGCAAGATGGAGACAGTTGAAGGTAGAGAAGGTGCATTAGTAGAGTGGGTAGTGGAATATGATGATACTGGTATCCGCGACGAGAATGTTTGCGTTGTTGAGGTCACCGGGAGTGTGAGGGAAGATGTCGGAGTGGACGTAAAGGCAAATCCTGACACGAATGGCAAGTTGACGCCAAAAGATCAAGGTCGAGAATTGGCGAGGTTGATGTCAACATGGTCCAGGCGCACAATCGACCGAGATTTCGACACAGCAGAAACGTCGGAGTTAGAACCAAAAGCAGTGAAGGAATGTACGCCCGTACCGGAGCTCGTCGTATCCGAAGATGGACCCGGCAAATCAGAGGGGATAGAACTGAACTACGGTCAGCAGTACGAAACAGAATGCCATCGAGATGTACTTCGAGTTGAACGGGCTTAAGGGATCAGCAGCACCAATATTACTCAAGGCATATCGAAATCCGGCTGCTCTTGTAGGCGACATGTTCGAGAAGAACTCAGGAGGCGGAGGTGATTGGGAGCCTGGTAAAAAAGAACTACAAGACGATGGGGAGCCCAGGGCTGATTCCGTGGGACAAGGAACGTGGACAAGGGCAACGTGCCCGGGAACGGGTAAGTCTTGGCCAGGTGAACGTTGTCCGAGAGGGTTTCGGAAGCAAAGACAGTGGAGTTCAAAGTGGGAGATTGTGGGCTAATGAACATGCGGTTGCGTGCATGTAAGAAGTATGGGGAAGTGGATTGACGTATGTTGGCGTGAAAGATGTGAGCGTGCACAAAGCGAAAGAGGTTGCTTTGAAAAGAGGAACGCACGGATTGCCGAAGGGAGAACAAGACTAGAAGAGCGGCCCGTTACGACAATAAGCGAGATTGTACGACACGACGTCGGCGCCACTCCGGGGCCGTATTATAGGTTAGGGCATCGTCCACGATCATGCTAGCGCAGCGTTTCCCGGCACGAGGGGCTACTCTAGGCCAGTACAAGAACGAGACGGAGACACGAACACCGCATAGGAGGATGAATGCTACGAAGTCTTGTCCGCGAGTTCAACGGAGCTTCCCAGCACTGGCCTAGTACTTACTTGGTATGCTACAGCAAACGGGTCATAATTCATTTAATCCCGCCCTGAATGCACTCCTCGTGTTTGGAAAGATGACGTCGATGCACATACCACGCCCGAGGATTTCTTGCAGACGACTACGACAACTACGACGAGGATGGAGTTGATCCGTGGAGCGTAGTATACCGTCGCGTGTCTGACATATCCAAATAAGGAAAAAGGACAGGTTCATGATTTCCCAGCTTTGCACTGCCAGTAGTATCTGCCCACCACGCCTTCAAACGCACCAAATGACGAGCACCGCAATCGAGTGCTGTAGCCCGCATTATGTCAATGTCCTGCTGGAGATGTGAATGATCCACAGCTTTCCATTTCACACCTTTCAATATGGTCCCCTCGGGGGCAATGTCGAGGAGTACAATATTTGTCACCTCCGAGGATCTCGCACATCAGCTCCACTGCCAACAGTTTACTATACACGCATGACGACCCCCGTTTGATAATGTTGAATGCCACACTGCGGTGAGCACTGACGCACTCCCACTCTTGCAGCACCTCCGATCATATTGTTCTACTGTCCTCGTAACCATTTCAATGGGTGGTTCAGTTTGGCTCTCTCCGTTTTCATGTATTCGATGAATGATTTTCGTCAACATTCAAGGCCAAAACATGGCATACCAATTCACGCAAACGCCATTTCTTCACTGCGGACTCACTTGTGCTCACGCCATTTGGGGTAATTTTAGCTCACGTTCCCGATATGATCTTGGTACCTAAGTGAGTAATTTGATTTCAAACTGCATGGTTTCCCGATTCTGCGGCCAACGACCTTCTTCTCATTTCTAGGGAGACTGGATACTGGAGGCTGCAATATGTCCCGACGGTGGGCCAATCAAATTTCTCGGTAGGTTGAGACCTTTTAGTACGTGGATATCCTTCAAACGGCAAGTATCATGACTACCGGCAGGCTGGCGGTAGCCTTAGCAAGAGGTTCGCATCATGATGCTGATGCAAATTGAATCGCACGACTCGGAACTTTTGACCTACTTATCGCCTAACGCCACCAGACATCGACTAGATAACTTCTCAAAGAGCCAGGAGCTAGAGTCTCGCGAATCATCTCGACGCGCGATACAGCCTAAGTACCTAAGTTGAGCTCTTCTACTTAGTAGCTTGCCTTGAATTGGCCCATAACAACCGTTGTTCACTGGCTTTGATTTCGCATGCGATGCTGACAAGGTCCTGCGGTGAAGAAGAATTAACGCGCGAAAGGCGTTATGTATGTATAAACTTCGGATCACAATCATGAACAAGTCCCACTCATCCGACAGTTCCTGATGCGCTGATACTCGCAGTTTTTATTTTCGTGCTGTTTCTAGTTGCCTGAGCAGAGAAGGATGTTGGCGTTTCTAGCTTTCCTGTTCAGCTTACGGCAGTCCTTCCGCAAATGGCTGAAACCTTCCTGGAATCGTGATGCTGTTTATCATCAAATGTATCACGCGCAGCTGGACTTCTCCCGACCCGGAAACCCGGCAGCCATAATTAGTGCCAGCTTCGTCTTCGTTGGATGAGCTGCTCCAGTCCCACCTTCATGTCCTCCTCTACAACTCAAGGAATTCAGCTCGGCCCAACATATGGGGCGGAGCTATTGGCCACCTTTGTGTCCGTTGCTTTGTGGGGTACGACATGTATGCAGACGTAAGTGAGCGTCCTCTGATCATCGGCACAAAAGCCCTAAGCACGGCCTCTCCAAAGAGTTGTATATTTCATTCAGTGAGTAGGCACTCGGGGAAGTTCCCGGTACATGGATAAGATAGGTACACCAGGTATCCGAAAGATCGACTCCCTTTAAAGGGCCTTGTGAGTCTATCCACTCAGCTGTACTCGTGCAGTCATAGTTGATCATTTGTGTTTACTAGGTCGTGTGGCTCTGGCAGGTGGTCCTAATTGTAGAGCTCGTACCTCATGACATTGGCGTAGGTTGGCAGATACAGCGCATGAAATACTCATTGTTAAAGGAGGTGGGAGATTCATCTCATTTTATGATCGCGCCCTACTGCAGCCTCCGCGGTAGTGTATGATTCTCAGATCGTCGGATTCTGCGATTTCAATCGTATTGAGACTGTAGTCCCGTAATGCGAATCACCTCCCGTGCCTTGGTCGCGCTTACTGACCTCCACTGCGTTCCAGCGAATTCTTGGTGGGTGCTTCCGGGACGCCTCAAGGATTCTGACGTTAACAGTCATACTACAGTGGCAGGTCTTACTCACGGTTCGTAACCCTCCCTCTTGCATTCACATTTGTTCACGCTTATGTAATTACTCCCGGACAGTCTCTCGTGGCCATACCTTCCCAGGCGTTCTTTACTTATCGAATTTGGAGATGTAAGGGTCCTCAATGCATGTTTGGCATTTTGCCTACCCTTTTACAGTCAGTGGTCAGCAACGGATTTACTGGGTACTACTGGTATGCTTAAACACCAACTAACTTTGGTTCTGCAAACTAACCATCTCAGGCACCAGTATGCCTGTTTGAATTGGGTGAGTCATTCAAGATCTATTGCAACGAGCCGGGCCTCTTGTCAACTTCGTCGCAGCGGGTGCTCTTGGTAAGTGAGAAATGTCGCAAGCAATGCTCGGAGGCTTGATACGGGACTCCCACCCCTGTGATTGATTAAGCTTTTATCGCGTTTGGGTACGTGAAAAATCTTCGAAGACAGTATATCGCCACTCAATTGCCAGGCAAGCACGATCATTCCCACGGCTGCAGAGCTTGTCTCTGCCGCACCGGCAGTATGGATTCGAGGTCTTATGGTCTAGTATTTTCTAACCGAACCGCAGAGTATTTTCACCGCTGTACAAGCTGTAGCAGCTGGTGCGGACTTGACAATTGCTGCCGGGTTGATAGTTCTACTCATGCTAAATCGGGAGCGTGCACTCAAAAGGTGAGTTTCATTTGCTAGTTTTGCTCCGAGTAAATTGACCAGTCTTGCTTATGGATACATACGCATATAGCTCCCGTTCCGTATTACAAAAGCTTCTCGTTCTTACCATCAACACCGGAATATGGACTGCGTTGTTCGCGGTGTTTACCTTCATTTCGGTAAGTGTTCGCTTACATGCATTTATCCAGGTAATCCTCGACAGCGCCCCTCTCTGTTAAGATTATCGCATTCAAGACCACATTGATCTATGCAGCTCTCTACTTCCCGCTCTGCCCGCTGTATTGCAACACTGTACTCGCCAACCTTAATGCACGCGGTTTGCTCAAGAGGCGCTCTGTGGTGACCGGAGGTGAAACCAGTGATACATACAACCTCGGACCGGTCTTTGCCGGACCACAGGGCGCGGTTAGGACAGAGTCGGTATGTGGAGCTCCATCGAATCACTGACACGCAGCGTTGGGACTCAAACACCATTTGCTTCCTCTTTGAACATCATCTATAGATAGACCCGATATTGTCGACTGTGCTGGTCGAGGTGAACAAAACAGTGGAGCAGGACGATGGCGAGCTCGCGCTGAGAGCTCGTAGTGGCACATTGGTGCCGGAGTGTAAATAGACTGTCGATGCTGTCGCAATGGAGTATGGATCTCGTTATTCTTTACGTGCATTGGGAGGATTGTCAGATGTAGTAATCAACAGGGTAGGATTCAAGGACGGTTTGGATGTGATTTCTTGTTATGTATTTGCTGTTTGGGCATGTTCTCGCAAGTTTTTGTGCCCATGCGGCGGCTTTCAAGATCAGAACCTTCTGGCTTCAAAAATCTGATTCTGGGAGATATCCAAAGTACCGAACTTGACATCCCTATGACGTCCGCTCAACAGATCCTCAGCTCTCTGTCATTGTAGAAAGGGTTCGATCGCGGATCCACTGTTCAAACATACTTAGGCGACTCGCGGTGCGCCGCAGCCACAAATCAATCCATTGGATGGACAAACGCCAACAGACCGTTTGTCTCAGCTTGCAATAGACTGGGAGGAGTGTATTGCTTCAAGAGGTAACGTAGGGAGTATTCCTGGATTTAATATTTATTTGTGCCATTACAGATATCCGCCTAGTACGAGACAAATCTACTAAGCAAGTATTTAACGTGCTGGGGGGTCTCAGATATCAATGCTGTTTCTCAAACCAAAGCCAACGTGAATCAAAGATATTTAGTTGTGGGTTGATGGCGATGTCGCCATTATTTTTTGAAGGGTCTCCGATCAGTTGTAAAAACATCGCGCTGGAGGCCAGTTTAACATTGTAATGTAGGAACTTAGCGACCGAATGAAAAACTGTCAGATGTCTTTCGTGCAGGCTAATGATAATGACGCGTGACGCCCCGAAAAGCTTAGTAATCCCGCCAAAATCACATTTTCGGAAAGGTCGAATGGATCTAGGCACAAAATGCCTTTTATACGGGCTGTGGTGAAACTCAGATAGCGATCGTGAGCTGTCATACCAATTCTATGATACCGTGACGAGGCCGAACCCACATTCACTGACTGGTACTGCAAGACCCCTGATGGGGCTGCGAGATTCATCCGGAAAACCATATCCTCATTCACTGCCGAAGGTATTTGGATGTCACGGACAACGGCAAAATCCTCAAACTATGATTGCATATTATTAACTGCGACGCTTCCAGGCGATTCGCCCGCCTAGCTTTCCAGGTCGATAATAGGGTGAGATTGCATCAGTATCAGACCTCCACTTTTACCCGATGCGGCACCCACTTCCGAACGATCAATTGCAATATTGGCGCCATGCACGAGGATTCGAGATTCCAACTATGTCAAGATCGAGAGTCCGATTGCATGCCCCAGCCATGATGTAACTTGAGCTAATTTTTGGCCCGAGCCAAGGCGTTGTTGGGTGAAATGCAAACGCAATCGATTTCCATCACCTTGTCATAGATGGTAACATTACCCAGCCTACAATGCATTTGGTTCCAGGCCACAATAAAGGGGCTGTCGAACTTGGGAATCCCCTTGCTTGATTTCCGAACGGGGAGCTGCCCACGAGGAGGTTTCTCGAAATATCGAAAACGCACTGTTACATGCACGAGGCAAACTTTGGACAGACCAATATTTTATCAAAGGGTAATCCATTGCGATGTTGACAATCATGACGAGTATCCAAAAAAAATTTCATAGGTAGGGAACACGCCGCCTCGAGGCATTTGTCCCCAGGTTTCCATACTCCGCTTGGGCAGGTCTCGAGTCGGGAGTAGGGCCTAGGCCGAAGGAAATCAGAATTAATAGACTATGGCACGGCCATGTTGGGTGCTAAAAGGCAGTGCTCGTTTTACGTCCCACTTAACTTCGTTTTCGTTGCTGTGAAGCCAAGGGACGCCGCGCCTCATGTCTCATCCTAAGGTACCTTCTACTCTGGGGCTTCATTATCAGGCCTACCATTCAGCCCGGTCGAAGGGTGATGGACCCGACAGTTGTCGACACTTACTAGTATGGCGGAGACCTCTCCGGCCATGACTGTGATAGATCCCGATATGCCACACACAGGGACAACTCGTTTGCGCGAACAAACAAGCTCCGTAGCATCCACGGGTCTGGTTCATCACCAATCACGGGGACTTCTGTGGGGGCTCTGTCGCGCGGCTAGAAGTGCCCAGATGCGCGCCGGAAGTTCATAATGAATTTGAGATAGTGGTCAGGCTCCCATGGCATCGGCTTAGAGGTGATTGCCAACCATCTAATGACGGAGGGGGCTGTGACTCAGCCTGTGATTCACATGCACAGGCTACCACGATTCGCACGAATGGGTCGAATGATACATTTTGTACGATTGACATATCAACAGAGTACATCCCGGTGAACTTGAAAAGGCCGTGAGATGCAGTAAAATAGGAAGGTGCAGGGCTAGCGATTTGTTCCCAGAAGAAACAACCCACGACTTGGTGAATAGTATAATTATGTACCTGGAGCACTCGGTACAGGCCTCCATTTCGAGCTTTGATGACAATCCCATTAATGACAGTGCGAGCTGCAAACATTGCACGGTTGTTATACACTTGAAATGTGAGAAGTAGTTTCTTGGTTAAGTCCTTGATGACGCCGTCCATGCTCATGGCATTCTCCATCATCTCACGCACCCCAGCAACCATTGCTGCTGCCGACAGCTTCCGAATGGTGGTAAGGTTGCTTATTGAGGAAGAAGCACAGACTCTTCGCATCTCTTGGTATGGGCTTGGTTGGGTATGCCACTCGATTCATTACATCCGACCCTCCTGACCACGTTGGATGTGAAATGCGCAGAATCAAGTCGGAAGTAAGGGCTTCAACTTATCGTTTTATGTGAGACTGCATGTCCCTCGTTGGTGACGCCGCTCAATAATTTGACGTCCGTCAAGTTTTTGGGGCTGTCCTGCAGACTAACGTCATTCCATTGCATATCGGGAGTACTAGTTGGGCTGTGCCCCTACACTACCAATTGAAGTCTGCCTTGGCTACTCAGTGTTTTCCCAGCTAGCGATAACAGCTACATGAGCTGTTCGGTTTCGGGGTGTTCATCGGGTATCACCAACCGGTGCGAATCGTCTCACAAGTTGCGCCGACTGGGCGGAAAAACCCGCATTCTACTCCCGAGAAAGACAAGGTCAAACAGAGAAAAAAGGTATTTGCGATGCGCCTTTGCTGTTCAATACTCTGGTTACCGGACCCTCTTCAGCCATATCATCCAGATCAATCCAGTTCCAATCATCGGCAGTGAGTAAAATTGCTCAGCCAGTCACACATCCTCGCTGTTTGAGACCTTACTAACTTTGTATTTACTGTAGTTGCTCAGAATTACGATAGCACGAGACGTGCCGGAGGAACGCTATATCCCGAACCGCAACAGCATAAAGGGCAGGTGCGAGCTACAACCTTACACCACTCTCCGCTTCCCATCTATCATGACCCGACTGTCGCCTCTGCTTGATGCTCTCCAGCAAGCTATCACAAATCGCGCCAAGCAGGGTATGACGGTATTCTGCCTCGACGAACCTCTCCCGTCCCATGCTCCCGATTTCTTTTCAAACGACTATTTATCGCTATCTAAGGATCATTTAGTCAGGGAAATCTTCCTACGCAAGGTACTGGCAGCGGCTCCAGCTCGTTTACTCGGGTCCACAGGTTCCCGTCTTGCGACAGGGAACTCTGTTGAACTCAATGCACTCGAGACTGCATTCAAGCAGTTCTTCGGGGCCCCATCTGCTTTGCTGTTCGGTTCCGGCTTTAGTGCCAACTTGGCATTTGTCTCTTCTGTGCCACGAAAAAACGATGTCATTATATATGATGAGTTAATCCATTCATCTTCCCGAGAGGGCATCCGCCTATCGCTTGGTGCCTCTTACCGCTTCGCCCACAACTCCGTAACTTCATTCAAAGAATGCCTCCTCGGCGTCCTGCAGAAACATCCCCATATTACTCGAGGGAACTCTACTGTCTTTATTTTGGTGGAGAGTCTATATAGCATGGAGGGCGACTTCTGTCCTCTGACAGAGATTGTGGGATTGGTAGAGACACTTGTGCCGAGTGGTCACGCTCACCTTGTCGTGGACGAGGCTCATACGTCAGGAATATGCGGCCCAAATGGAACTGGGTATGTCTCGTGTCTAGGTTTGGACGATCGTGTTCATACCAAAGTCCATACATTCGGTAAGGCGTGGGGATTCCACGGAGGTAGGTATCAGTTGTTTTTGGACGTACTTCAGGAAGTTAACCCTTATTTATCAGCCGTTGTGTTGACTTCACCCATCGTGAGGGACTACTTAATAAACTTCGCGAAGGGTGTTATATTTTCGACTTCGATGTCATACCCTGACATTTACGCGCTGGAAGCATGCCTCAGTGTCATGTCGAGCCCACGTGGCCAAGAGGTAAAGTCGATTTTTGTTGTTGTCTGCTGCACTCGCTAATGCAGATCTTTCCCCACTATCGGTTATCATTCTAAAAGCTTCGACGAAGTTTAAATCGTCTATCTGGTTACGCACGCCAAAAGCTCTTTATCGCCCTGAAGAACATTCCCGAAACAGTCCTTGCACTAGATGAATCTGATGCCATGCATGTGATCTCCGACCATGACTTGTGCTCTCCAGTCATTTCGGTGTTTACCCCTTGCGCAGGAAGACTGGCAGACTACTTGCTACGAAAGGGATACGGGGTTACGCCGATGACCTATCCGGTCGTGCGGAGACCTAGAATTCGCGTCATCATCCATGCAGGAAATACAGAAAAGGAGATTGATTCGTTCATTAGCGAACTCCTGGCTTGGGCTGGGCTCCAAGAGCGTGCATTCTCGCACAACAAAAGTACTGAAGACAGTTCGGGAGCACGAGAGCCATATGTGGAGACGAGAGCGAGGCTTTAGATGCGCGAGTGAGTTATTTTATAAATAATGTTTGGTTGAGGGTGTATCCTAGAGCGTAACGTTTGACGGATAACATCCCCTCATATTGCGTGTAGTCATTACTCATCTAATTTTTGGAATTTCTTGGTTAGCATTCTTTCGCACCTAGTTGACGACTTCCCATATATTACTTTGTTGCACTCCTTGCCAGCTCTTCATAAATCTGTACCAATCGGTTTCGTACTGAGTGACGCCGTCAACACAGCATCATGGTAGAGTGCATGCAAGAACCATGTGGTATAGCGTTAATGCGCCATTATTGTATGATTAGGCTAACCGCGAGCCAGTACCCCTGCGGTGGAACCTTAACCGTATACTGACCCATCTTCTACGCATCATGGCAAGCTTGCGCCTCGAGTCCTTGAAACAGTCTAGATGTGGTTCAGATGGGGGAGCGCATGCAAAGACAGAGAACAGGAAGAAGAGACGGCGATGTGGTGCCTATTGGTGGATCGATGACCTGGGCTTCCACGATGGAGATAGCACCCAGTACTATAGAGCAGAAAACTTAACATGGGTGCTAGCAGATGTGCGATGTCGGTCTGGATAAGTCTGACGTGTTGACAGACAAAATAGGTTCGAAAGTGAACTTTTTCACCAAGACCAGCTGCAACCGGTTGCATCTCTACCCCAGCTCCTTTTGGGGGTGGTTGAAAGTTTGTGCGACGAACTGGGCTCACTTCTCCTCTCACTTACTTCAGGCTCCGCTTTTTTCACTCCTTCCATGGGGGCTCCACCCTGCTCTTGGACGTATAGAGGCGGGTTCGAAGCATTATCTCCTACAGAGCCGCTCACACACACGAAGTGGTTGAGGGGCAGGAGCGTGAGGCTATTAACCCAATTAAACGTATTGGCCTAACTCCTTCCCCCCATGCCGAGAGTGGAATCCAGACAATCCCCCCCACTGCACTCGGGCTCTTCATCCCGCACGAGAGCAGCATTTGGGAGACTTTGCACAATATGGTGAGCCGGTGAGTTTCATATATGACTGTTGTTGATCCTCTGCAGGAGGACCAATGATTTTTGTACCCCTGCCTCCATAACAGGGTGCTGGTTGGCGAGTTCCATGCAGTCGTGTAGAAACCCGATGACCACCTCACGGGACAGTTTTCCCGCGGGATGGCGACACTCCTTGTCCCTTTCTCGCCATTGTGCCTCCCGGATAATACTGCTGGGGTAGCATGGGAAGGACCCCTGACGCGTCCACCTAAATAGCAAAATGAGAGGGTAAATCATAAACTTCTGAGTGACACACTGATTATTCACCTTCGGAGACCAGAGTCTGCTCACAACTTCCGCTGAGCTGGGTAAGGGGGTGATTTTGTCGTCAAAGCTTGTAGCTGCCTTGGCAACTGTTTCACCTCCACCTAGCGTCGTCAACACAGTGTTGAGCGAGGACCGAATGACCCTGTGACCAAAAACAAGATGCAAATGCACTTCATGTGCTTGTACAGGCCCCTGAAGTTGCTACCATGGTGGATCCGGAGCGCGTAGCCTAGTTTGGATCCCTTGAGCGCGTTTTGCGTTGAAGATCCCGGGCCCAGGGACGCGGAAGGATTTTGGACGGACCCAAGGAACAACTTGGTAGGTCCGTAAAATCATGTGGCAATGTGGACGGCACGTAATCGAGGCACGGGTACACCCATGGGATATGCCTCCCCGAGACGGCCAGTAATACATTTGTCGATGCCTATGACACGCATCCCGGTTCGCTGCAAGGCATTGTCATCAGTATCCACGTGAGGCGTTCTGGGAGCGAGAGACACCCTACCCTCGTGAACGACAGCAATTAACAGGGCTTGAAGTGATAGAGGTCGTCGACGGTCAAAGTGAGTGCCGAATTCGTGATGATCATAGTAGCGTTGAAGAGTGTCGTCGTCGGATATCGATGATCGATAAGCACTGAGCTGGAGACCGGCAAACCAAGCGTTCGTTCGAGTTTACTTAGGCACCCTTTCGTGGTACGCTCACCGAGTTCGCACAAGCTGTTACTGGATCGACGAATCCAGTGAAGGCGCGACATAATACAGGTGCGGGCGACGACCTTTCCAGAGGAGAGATATAGTAGGGTGTGAGTCAGTAGCAAAATGGTGCGCTTATACGCCTCACTTAGTATCGTTGCGGTGGCTCAGAAAAGCAAAATAGTCAATTAATGGGCGTACATCACACATTTTGAACCACTGTATCATTGGCTGCCACTGCGTCTCTTCAGGCAATGCACAGAGGTTCAGCTAGAAGCATTTACCCTGATGGAGAAACATTCATGTAAGATGTCGCTAGTACACGGAAACTACCGTTGGGCCGAGACTCGAAGCACACAGGGCCCTTGCACCGCCTGACTCTTTATATGGACATATTGCGGTTACACCGCCCTTACAGCCAGGGGAAAAGCTTGAGCTAACCGTAACATTGCCTCTCACCAGGGCGCTGCCTGGTTTCTCGGAGTCGCCGATGCACCCCACAGCAGGCAGAGAGCTGAAACTGTCGGATTAGGACAGCCATGCGCAGCGCCGGGTGATGTCTTTCTCCGCGTTGTTTCGAGTGTTAAGTGATTTCATTCTTTGTTCTAACTACGTATATTTTTACTCTGATACATTAACCTTTTGTGAGGTTGCAGTATAAACCT
>JBBPKE010000420.1:0-20106 GCA_038089095.1 Tylopilus orsonianus | reverse complement strand
ACTCACTCATCCTAGACCTCACTACTGTTACTCCCATTGCATCAATCTTTGGCTAATTTACGGACTGGTATCTTGACACTACTCACATACTGTGTATGTATATATGTATGCCTCGGAGAGTGGATGTCCATCGTCCTTTCGTAATTCACAACCATGTCTTCAGTCCTGCGGTCGCGTTGCCATGTTGACCATGGGCTATAATGACGTTCATGCTAATTCCGGGCCAGAACCAGGCAACAGCATATGCTTACCGGCGGCCTCTGCGTGAAAAGAGCTGCAGGCACAGACGACGCCGCGCTGCGCTCCCTGGGACCCAGTTCGATCCCAGGGTACCGCGAAAAGAACTCGTCTAGCCATCCAAAGAACACCTCCTTGTCGTCCGGGCTCAGATTCGCCCAGTCAATCCTATCCACAGCGCCTTGTGGCGTTTCTCGGTGACTTGGTGAATATCCGCTCGCAGCACGCGTCGGCGGGGGGAGCGCTGTATATGGCGGTGGCGCGGGCACGTCGTCACTTGGCCTCGAAGCACGAGGGACCGTCGGCGGGCCCGTCCCCGCCGGCATGATGTCAGGTCGGGATCTCAATGGCGTTGGCGGAGGCCCACCACCAGGCATAGACGTCGACATCGACGCACGCGGCGACGCCGTCCCTGGTGGCGTTCGTTTCCAGTTGGGATCCCAGGTGACCTGGGACGATGGTGCGCTGGAATACCGATCGCGCGTGTTGGTCACCTTGGTGACGGTCGTGTCTTTGGCTCTTTCAGCCTTGGCTTTCAGTTCGGCGACTACGTGGCGGGCGCAAGGTTGGGTTTAACATCTTGGGGCGGCGTTGTGGGGATACTTGCTTACAGTTGACCATCGTGGCACTGGCTGTCTGCGTACGATCTGATCGGATTGCAAAGGAGTGATGGGGGACAGATATAGCAAGACTCGAGGACGTGTGCTGTGTGTTGGAAGCAACGAACAAAGTGATCGTTCAATTGGGATCGATGGTGGGAGGCCGATGACGTAAGGTAATCCCGAGGCGAGGATACAACTGAATAATGAAACAGCGTAAATGACAACGATATATAACCTACAAGTCCAATAGAAAGTGATAAAGAAAAAACGAGTGTCGAGGGACGTCACATCTATCAGTGATCGATCCCAATGCCGCATCCAATAACAGGGAGGAGGTCCAGCCTCAGCGCCTCGAGACCACCACAGCAACGATCACGATCCCAAGACACACGAAAAACGAGGCAAGGGCCCATAGACACCGCTTTGCCCACTTCACTTCTGCCTCTCTCATCTCAGAGAGCATCTGTTGCTTCTCCTCCTCCGTCTTGTCCGACTGCCAATCCGCAGGCACGCGCATCGGCGCAAACAAAAAGTAGACCCCGACCGCCCAAAACACGGGAAAGACTGCGAGCTCGGTGAGCACCGGGACGATGGCTAAATGTTGGCAAGCGAGCAAACGTACAGAATCCATATTTGAACAAGTGTCTCGCGACCGTCTCCGCCTCGACGTCGGGAGGCGTGTATCCCGGTAGCTTCTCGCCGTCCCAGTCGGGTGAATAAGGAGGAGGCGCACGGTGTTGCGTCCGCGTACGGTGGCTCCGTCCTCCAAAGAATTCGCTCAACGCATCATTGTTCAGCTGCCTCGGCGGGTGATGCAAAGCCGGTGGCGGTAGCGTCGGCGTACTGCTCATTCTCGGGTCTAGCGTCGGCGTGACGGTCGTCTCCGACCCTCTCGATGTCTGCACACGCAGTTGCAGGTCCTCTGCGGGTATGCGCGTGGTTGGTGCACCGTGGGGCGATGTCCAAGCATTGGAGAAGGGACTCATGGCGAAGCGGGGTGCGGGAGCGATGCGAGTTGGGTGGGGTGGCCTGCAACCGAGCTAATGTTGGCCATCGTGAACTGCGCATCATAAATACGTTCCATTTTACACCAAGCATGCCACGTGGACATGGCAGCCATGGCCCAGTTGGTCAAAGACAAAAGACTTGGAGGGACACAGCGGGTCATATCGCCTTTCCTAAAAAGGTAACTAACCCCCCAAACCTGCTTGATATGGCGGCCCGCTCTCGTAAAGCTCGGGTTTGCCTCCGGACCAAGACAATAAGAACCGCCCGAAGCACAATGTGAGAAACAAAAAGAAATGTTTATTTGAGAGGACATTCTCTATTGTCCCTATTGTCTCTGAGCACAATTGAGAATTCTGATACGCTAGAACTCTCGGCAATGAGAACGCTATCATGCCCAAGTCCGAGGGGCTCCAGTGACAGCGCGATATGCCGCCTTCAATATCATCGTCATCTCCTTACGGGACTCCCACAGCGGTAGGATGATGCAAAACGTCCCGCTCGCAAACGCCCAGATACTACGACGTCGGGGTCAATAAATTGTCACAGGCAACACGAATGGAATTGTGAAACGTACATCGAGCAAGCAGTCCAGAAGGTGTAAAACTGCCGGCTAAATACATAGTGGGAAAAAAACATGGGGAGGGGCACTGACAGAACGTTATGCAACGCAAAATCATTCCGAGATGGAAGAACGCACCAATGATGATAACGATAGCCGTAAAGACGGTCGAGTAGACTAGTGCCTTCTTGAAGACGCGTTTTAGTGACGCTACCCGCTGTTCTTCGTCTTTGAATTTGCCATCCGTATCATTCAAAATAACTTTCTTCTCCAGGTCGGGAGATGCACCCCTCCTTTTGGAACTCTGTTCAGACTCTTCGTGCACATCATCAGCATGATCATCTAGTATGGCAATTGCGCGTGTTCCTGAAAAATCGTAGTCGGCAGGACCTGTACCAAGACTTCGATTACATCCTTCTAACCCGACATCCGACTTACTCATCAAAGACACGGACACAGTGAGTATGCCCGAGAAGAGAAGCCCTGTTAGTCCGCTGCATACGGCAGAATACGGTTCCGCTAGATTGGGGATATTGATACTTCCTGTCACACCCATCAACGATCACGCCCGCCGATTCGGATCAAAAACGTACCATATATCTTCCAGCACCCGATCATCCATGCAACCATTCCTAGACAGGCACCGCCAATCGCTCCACAAAATACACCCGCACGCGTCAGTTTTGACCACGAGACTGTAAGCGCGATCGGTATAACTGCAGGACTGAGAATGACACCCCTAGAGAAATTGAGTTGCGCTCCGGCGACCCATGAAAAAGGTCTTTACTGGACATAATAGAGCTAGGTGGTTCGCTGTCAGCGAGACGCTTAATAACCTTGAGATAAATCTTACCCATCCCAGGTTAATGTTTCCCGCGTTGAGCTAGAGCGCACGTCAACAAAGGCTGCACGACCAAAAATCAGAGTACCTTACAATGGAAGCCCAGCAACCCATCCAAACAGCCCAGAAGCAAATAAAATAATGGGACACTCGGACAATCTCGTCACCCGTTGCGTTTGGTCTAAAATACGCTCGGTATATACTAGCACGAGTCAGAATTAACAACAAAAGTAAAAAATTATCCATACTCATATGAACTGTCATGTCACAGAAAAAGATGAGCAGCGCACTACGTTGCGAAATGACTACACTCACAAGAGGCTCGACACTCCGATGAGCTCGGAACTCGCAGCAGACGTGACTGCCATACTGGGCGGGGCTAAGCAACCAGACCTAGAACGAGAAAATTCTCACTTACAAAACGACGAGCAGGACAGCAATTGCCCCTCCCTTTCCCATGAGGACAACAGCCGCCGCCGGTGCAGCGAGTCCCGCGCTCGTTTGAGTCGGCGACAGTGGAGCAGGATACGTCGGAAAGTTGGGCTAGAACAGCACTCGACGTCACCAAGGGCCGTAACTGCTAGGTAATGAATCTGACATTGTTTAGCAGTGCCCTGGCACTCAGGCCGAGACAAGAGGCAAATGCCCAAGGCACCGCAAACCAAGAGAGACCGCCCAGCATCTGAAACGGGTTGGCTATTTCGAACCGTGACCAGGAATGACGGACACTGCACTCACATATGCCCTTGTTGTCGTATCAGGATGGCTTGCAATCGCCTGGCATTGAATAAGTGTCCGTGTCGCGCGATTCGGTTGTCATCCTACCCTTTGCCAATAACCTGGACATGCTTTTGTCGGTCACATTCTTTCTTTAACCATCATTTACCCACCTTGGTCACAAAACACCCCAGCAAAGCCAGACAGGATGGTTGCAGCGCCGAACAAGAGACCCTGATTCGACTTCATAGTGAGGTAGCTACCGGCTTGATTACCCAACACCGGAGTGTCGATTGCCGCTTGTTGCAACAAGTCATATAACTCTGAGACACTTCCAGCTGCGGGAGACGTTCCGCTACGAGTGAAATTCAGCATTGTGGTTTCAACCAGAGACAAGAATATCGCCACTAACTAAGCCCTGAAGATGAAGATATAGATGATGATGAACAGAATGATGGTATGGCTCCAGTCACAGATAAATGTCGCACGCAAGCCTCCAAATATGACGTAGACAGCGATCCCGATGGGAAGCAAGAAACAAGCCGCGTTGATGTTCATCCCAGTAAGTGCATTCACCGTCGCAGCTCCCCCGACTAGGAATCGATTTAGTGAACCGGACGGACGTCAAGGGTGAGCATGGTGCACGAACGAAGCAATGACCCGCAAACGATCAGGATGCAGAGGAAGCCGTAGAACGTAAAGAGAATGTGACCAGCTGTTCCGAATCGCGCCTTGACAATCTCCAGAAACGTGTGCGCACCGTTGGCATTCATCTTCACTTTGGAAGCGACCATGCCAAACATGCAGACTTGGATAGTGCCACCAGCGGCGTACCACCTTTGGAACAGCCAGGGTTGACATCCGGGGTGCGCGGGGCCAGTTTGACTTACCACGGTCCACTAACACCTGAGGTAATATATGTAAGTAGCTGAATCTCATGAAACACAATAGACCAACCAAATGTGTACGCCGCTGTACTTGATTGGAGGAGGGTAGCACTCCACGTCCAAGCACTTACTCTGATTTCAAGAAAATCACCGTAAGAGACATAAGTCCAACATTATCCAAAAGTTGGAAACGAACATTCCACAGCAAACCAGACCAGGCTAAGAAACAACGGGCTCGCTGATGGTGGGTCTCCTTTAACAAACGGTTGGGCACACACCTTGACGCTCCTCGAGGCGCTCTGGAGAACATCAGCGTCGACAAAGATTGATATGATGACCATCATACGCACAGTAAACTCTTCGGAAGATGAGGGGGAGAATTTGAAGAATTTGCGTTGAAGCAGGGTCAACATCAACATAATGAAAGCGAAAAAGAATCCGACTCCTGCAGACCGCATCAGATCGACGATGATTGCACATAGGTCAACGAACGCACCAACGACCACGCCATATCCGACGCTTTCGTCTAACAAGTGACAACATCGACAGGCATCCAAAGCCAAGGAGAGTTGTGACGTACTTAGAAGCGGCCTGAACTCGGAGTACACTGGGGCTGACATGAAGCGGGAAAAAAAGGCGACGGGAAAGACCGAGTCACCAAGCCCCAACATCGGTCAGTTGGATATCTCGCCAGGTTCTAAGAATACACAGCGTAAAGATAAGGAACACAAGCATCAGAGTCCGGGAGTCGATAGTGCTAAGTTCAGCGGATATCGACGAGAGTGTGCGAAAGCAGAGATAAACAGTCAGACCGCAGCCAAACCACAAATGAAACGGCCAAATGCCATTCCCCGGATAGTTAGTCACGAGACAGAAATGATACAGTGTGCAGACCGTGCCTATCTCCGCAGTAGCCCCGCTGGCTTCTGCCTTGGGATGACTGCAGAGAGTTGGTATTCTTGGGTTGATTTTCGTACGTCCAATTGTGCACACCACAGCCCCATAAGACAGGGTACTCAGCGGGTCGATAAACCTACGGAAACGGGGGAACGGAGTTCGGCGAAGAATACAACTTTTCACATTATGGTTGAAAGTGTGGTGTGCGATCGGAGAGCGGCGGGAGTGAGATAGAGTGCGCATCAGAACCGTCCCTCTGTTGCTTCGCTAGACAAGCTCCGGACGAGGCGGAACGTGAGTATGATGAGGGAGCAAGCCCCTGGCGAGGAGACTCGTCGGGACGGAACAAATAACAACCTTACCTATTTCTCGTCGCCAGAACCTTCATTGCCCCCTTTTTCTCCGCTTCCGTCGTGTTCTCCCAATTGGCAATCCTCGGCAACGTCTAGACACGGGTATCACGGTTTCGGTGCCCAGGACAAGGTCATCGTAGCAACAATCCGAAAGCGTACTCCATCGCTATTCACGACCATTGGTCCTAGAGCATCGAGCTTCACAGGCGCGGCTGCACCGATCGGGACGTTCAGTACAGAAGGGTCTTCGAGCGACCGAGGACTTTGGGCAGGCAGAAGTGGAACACTAAGGGTGGACGGCTCTGAAAGGTCCGTCAACGTCGTGCTGGAATGCAAGTATACTTGCAAGCGGCAGACGCCGCCGTTTGGCCAAGTTACTTTGAACACTCGGGCTACTAGTAAGTTCACCCGAAACATCGATCTGCAGACCCCGGAATCTCTTGTCCAGCGTCTCTCGACTCTCGAATTCAGCGCACAAGATTTGAGACCATGGACTATGAGAATGGGAAACGAATTGGGGCCCGGTTGCTTGGGATTGTACCGAGCCCAGACCAGTCTGCATCGCAATCGTCCCAGTCGCACATATAAGAGCCAGCTATAGGCCGTCAGCGTGACGCCGCCCGCTCATCCCAGAAATCAGCACTATCTTGAACATGTCCAATTTCCATGTTTCATCTGTCCCCTCCTGCTCACCTCACTCTCTGAGTGGAGCGGCCTCAAATATTCTCTCTCGTATTCCCGAACTTCTTTGTCGTATCCGCGATCTCGAGAGTGAAGAAGCCAAGCTCGACGCACAAGCGCGCCAGCTCCTGGAACAGCCTGATCCTCCAAAGGCCAAGGATGATTTACTGACACCGCTTCATCCAACCCCTTCTGGCCTAGTCTCGACACTTAGTATTCAGGCCACGGGAAACACGATGGTTGATACAGGTACTCCACACATTGATCCGAGTATATATTCTTTCCCCTAAGTGTGAGACAGTGTTGAATACATCTTGTAGGAAACATCGAGACACCAGTGAAAACTTTTCTCTGGATGGGGTCGTTAGGACTAGCGATGTCAGTCAAAAGTAAACGCAAAGGAAGGGTGTTCTTGATGGGAGACAGCACCGAGTATGGAGAAAGAAAATAGAGCAGAGGCGGTCGGCAGCCGACGCGTCATAGCTGCAGCGTCTTCCAAAGAAACTGAATAGGTGGCCAATCACCAGGCGGTTGGGTGATTCATGTCAACTTTATGTGAGTGAGCAGTGGTTATCAACGAACAGTGTAGTTGTATGCCGCTCTCCGGTCGTTCTCCCTGGCCAAGATGTGCACAGTCACATACACGTTACTACCTCCACATGACGTGCATCTACCAGGTGAGCTTGAGTAACCTATTAGTGGGTATATCTTATCATGCAAGGTAGTCAAATTGCCAGACAGCATTTGCGTATGCAACGTCGACTTACGATAGGGTATCGAGAAAACCCACAACCACCCCTTACTCACTGAGTTGATATCCATCGACCACGTGATCCCATAGCCTCTTTGTGTCGACGATAGCGTTCAGACGTGAAGCGAGTAGGAATGCACCACTTAATTTCCTTGAAATACCGCTTAACAAGATCGAATCACGGCGAGCAACATGCGATCGACTGACCTGTTAAGGCTATAAGTCTCTCGGGGAGGTGGAGTAAGCCTATGCTGAAGCATGATCGGAATGTTTGCGCGAATCTGACGTGTGACGTCTGCCCAATGGGAACCTGGCCCGAATGCAAACGGCTGCGGCGTAGATGCCCTGAAGGGTGTCGCGAGGAGAATCATACTCGCAACGTGAGCGTTCAGCATGATCTACAATTTAGCATGGAGATAGTAAATAGACATTGAAGTTGGAAAGCAGCCACAAACCTCGTTCTCCTCACCCGTAAGGTAGCCCAGTTTGAGGCTCCAATCAATGCATGCATTATGATCTTCGGCTGCCGCGGCTTGGAGGAGGCGCAGCCAGTCGTCCATGAATTCTTTTGTATATTCACGCGTTGCACCAAAGTCAACCAGCGATACCTAGCAGATCTTAAATATCATAGTCAATACAAAAAGTGGCACGGACCTGTTGAGCTGTGGGGTTCCACAAAAAGTTGGTCCAGTTGGGGTCAGTTTGCATCAGTCGGAACTGGAAGAGCTCTCGTAAACAAAGTTCGATAATGCGTTTCGCGATCTATCCACCGGTTCGGTTAATTAAAGAAAAGGTTTTGCTGCTGATTCTAATACCTCGTTACGCTCCTCCTGCGGAAAAGCGGACACTGACAACTCTCCCACACTGACACCACCGACGTGTTCCATGACGAGTACACGGTCAGTACTGCCTTCCCATACCCAGGGTACTTTGAAGCGAGGATCCTGACCAAGGAGGCTAGGCGAGTTATACCGTCGTAGGAATTGTGCCTCCCTCGAATAATTGCATTCATCAACCAATTCGTCCTTCATGACCTTTACATAATTGTCCTTCAAGCGGCGTTTGTGAGAAGCACATAAAGACTTGCCTGAACTGTACGGTCCAGGAACAAACCCTTTGGTAACAGTTGACCAGCGGTCAGCAGCAATTTGACATAAGCAAGATCGCTGGAAATCGAGTTTGCAATATTCGGGAACTGTACTTTAACGGCTACTCTCTCCTCCAGACCGGTAGGTGAACTAGAGGCTCTTAATACCGCACTGTGGACTTGTCCAATCGAAGCAGCCGCAAAGGGTACACGATCAAATGAAGTAAAGTATTTCGCCCACGAGGGGCCCAGGGAAGACGTGAGTACTTCCTGTCGATCCCAAGTGAGTGAGCCTAAATGACCAATAAGCAGCTGTATCCACCTCCATCTGCCAGTCTGGCATATAGTGAGCGCTATCTTGTACCCGTCTGAATATCTTGTCCACCTCCGGTGGAAGTATATGTGTGTCTGGTAGAAAACTATGAGTACAATTTCCCTCGCCTGAACTGGCATGATCCCAACCTTGTATACTCAAAAACTGACCGAGTTTGAGAGCAGCACCTCTCATCTGGGAAAGCTTCGAGACTAGTCGCTTGATATTTGGTTCTGTCAACATCAAAGAACCCTGCTGGTTATCATCCGAAGCAACCATCGACCGACGAATGATTTCCGAGGCAGCTCCGTAGCTCATAGATGCGGCGAGGCCTTTGAATTCAGAAAGCATGAGTCTCATACTTTGCATACACGTATTTGGACGTACCACCGTAATGGAACAGACGGCCTATCTTGGAAGAGGGTATTTTTGAAGATTGTAAATTGCGTGTCACGAAAGGATCGATGTTTGGGGAATCGATAGCAGAAAGCAAGGGAGTGGTCTCTGCAGGCTGATCAACGACGATGTTGATTGGGTTACTGACAGCGGTTATGCCTCACACAAAAAGGGAGGGATGAGCAGAAGCATCAAAGTACTCACAACACCATTCGTGACACCCGGGGCCTTCGAAGACACTATATTATCCTGGTACCCGGTGATGACATTCAGCCCATAAGAGCGGGACTGCTCTTGAATAGCAGAAACTCCAGAATCAGAATTTTCAGATGGTGCATCGGCTCCTCTCGTCACATGGGGGTCAACGACCGGTTCGAGCGGCATCCGGGTGTCGTTCCCGACACTGAATGGTCTGGTTGAGTCTCCGTATAGCCCATCCTCCTTCGCACGGGGCGGTAATTCTTGGCTGTGTGTCTTGGGAAGGGCCTGGGCACTCCTAATCTGAGCAGCACGAAACGCAATGTCAGCGACGGAGTGAACGACGCATAACCATCCAAAGGCGGGCGATGGCGGCATTAGGAAAGAGACGCGTCAAGCACAGCCACATAACGTGACTGCAGGAGATCAGAATTCGAAACCCCCCACGTGCCGGAAACATGACCCGGTGTGACAAAACTTTGCATTGCATCCGCAGAAGGAGTCTGAAATCCGGAACATCTCTACATGACTAGTAAAAAAAAATATGGAAAAACAAGTGGCATTAAAAACAGTACTATATTAATCTATGGATTGAAGTTGAGAAGTGTATGTTATTGACGCGTTAGAAACGATTTATTGTTATTTTTGCACTCGACGAAGCATGATAGTATTCTTTGTCAATGCCAACGACCTTAGCTACAACAAAGCCACTTAATAACTTCAATAGGGCCCCATACTAGACTCAACTTCAAGATCACGCACTCAAGTCGTTCAAAACCCGATTAGCTTGCTTTGTTTAGGTAGCTCCTTGGTGGTTGAGCGTGCGACGAGTGTAGGGTCAGAGATGCACCATACAAATAACCCCAATCTTGCCAGATACGTGGTACAAAGGTTTCCGTCATTCAGTGTTTCTTCGCACTTCCATTGGCTCATTCTGCTTTAGCTCTGATGTGATATCTGATTTGCGAGTGAATGTACTCAAAGAGAACTCAACAAACGTTATATGGTACAAAGTATACTCCATTTATCATCCTTCCTGGTCCCAGTCTCATGGAATGCAAGGAACGCTTCCTCTCCGACCATGAGATTATAGAACATATCGTCGTGAGTACTCTCTATCCTTGAACACAAAGTGGAGTCGAAATTCTCTCGTAGCACAACCAAACGTCGACTATCTGTTGGGTCGTCCATCGTCCGAAACAGGGATGGTACATTCGTATTCGATCACCAACATTTCCTCCCGGGGTCTTTATCCCACTGCTCCCTGTGCCCAGATCTTCTCCGAATTACACTGATGCGGCCTTGTCCTTTTCGTGTCGCACAAATACTTACCCTTCTCCCCCGGCGTTTGCAGCAGCTGATGGCCACAAATCTAGCGATAGCTTCGCTTCAGACAGTACTGCTGTACACTCATACCCTCCTACTCCCCCCACGGCTCCAGTTGTCATCACACCACCTTCGCCGCCGCCAGTTGACGCAAAACTCGAAACGAACGATTCCGTGCCTACCAAGATCCCGAAAAAGGCGCCAAGAGTAGCGCCTACAAAAATCACACAATTTCTTCTCGCACCCCACTCATTACCTCACGTGCCAGATCCGCAGCCTGGTGAACAGAGATCACTTTTTACTCGTGCTCTTGCCCTCTTCCAGAATAACAAACCTTCTCACTCTGCGTCTTTCACGCTCTGTGCGTTGGACAGACCTGTTAATGTACTGCAATCTGCTGGCTCGTCCTCGCAAGCGGGAGAGCGGGCGTCACAACTTATCACTAGGATGCCCTCGTCACTTCTTACGTTTCACGACAGAACACCGATATTGACAGTGGGTTCGATTACCGGGTTGCTTGAAATAGATCGTGCAGAGGAACAAATCTTGGGTGTGGACACGAGTTTTTGGATTGCTGTTGCGTTGACTTACCTGGAGTTTTTGGAGGAAAGAGAGGTACGCTCGACTTAGCGATGTTTTCTCGCAGTGGTCTGATGTGGTCAAATGCAGAGTTATCTAGCCGCAATTACGGACTGATCATGATTTATCCTTGTGATCTATTCAACTACCTGTTCTCTTTGATCTAGAGGCGCGATAGCGCTTGTGGTCGATGGCTGATTCTCATTGAGAAGCCCGGGTTAGGATATCTGCATGTGATTGACTTTGGTACACGTGACCGAGGCAAACTTTGCGGAGTTTGAAGTCCCGTGGTCTTTCGAACTGCCACGAGTTGGACAGCTGACAAACTTGAACTTGTTCGAGATCAAAAATCTACAGCAACCATGGTATGTTGCGCCATACGTTTACGGGGCTTTGTCATGATCTACTCACTTGTATACGCGTGTAATAGTCTCTGACACCAGCTATAATGCGTCGCTTGATGCGTGAAATCTCAGAACTGAAGAACAGCCCACCAGAGGGGATCCGTATTGTCACAAGCGAGGAGAATATTCTTGATGTTACTGGAATCATCGAGGGGCCTGGTGAGGCTTATGTTTTTGCATATCTTCACTTGAACTGAGCGTGTTTTTGCCTGTGGTCAGAGGGTACGCCGTATGCAGGGGGTTACTTCCGCGTGCGGTTCAAATTCACGGAAGAATTTCCCGCCGGTCCTCCGAAATGCATGTAGAATCTTTCCAGACTCTGTTTCTCTATTCTAACGCGTCTTACAGGTTGGTTTGCCACCAAAATCTTCCACCCGAACGTATCGTCCGCCGGCGAAATATGTGTGAACACTTTGAAGAAGGATTGGAAGTCTAGCTACGGCATCGGTCACATTCTAGTGACCGTGAAATGTCTTCTCATCTACCCAAATCCCGAATCTGCACTCGATGAAGAAGCCGGAAAGCTTTTGTTGGAGGATTATGACAGCTATTTCTCGCGAGCGAAGCTTATCACGAGCGTGCACGCCACTCCGCGGACAAAGCCCCCAGAATTCGAGCCATCGAGTGGGGATGAGTCGGGGGCTAGCACTGCACTGCCCAATTCCTCACCACCTGCAGCAGAACCTTCCAAGACGATTGCGATTTCGTTGGTTTCTTCAACGCGCAAATTCTCCCCGTCGATGCCACCTTCAAAACCACTACATTCTTCTCCTGAAAACGTGCTTCAGTCACCCCACCTATCGACATCTTGTTTGAGTAAGGACAGCAAGGAACGTGTGACATCACCTTCGCCGTTGTCTACCGCGGATGCGAATGTAGGTACACTTGGTACGGCCTCGAAGGCGGTGAAGAGGACAGCGGCGGTTGGAACGGTCGGTGCAGAAAAACGAAAGAAGGCATTGAAGCGACTATGACGACAGACGGCGATGGACGCGTTTCATGACTGCGATGTCTAGCTACGAGTAGTTAGTAAAGTAGAGTTTCTCATTTATCTACTACCATGTCACAAGGCTCGTGACTGGGTGTGACGACAGAAAGACGCGACAATTTTCGGATATAAACCTGGTTGAGCCCAAATTTCTGTCCACGGGCAGCTTCGTCATGTTCTCAGCCAGGTCTTTGTTGACTCGTTCAGGTCCCCTTAGACTGTCGGTAATGCAGACGGTGCGAGCCTTGCACTCGCGTTCGCTGGGTACTTTGCGCCCCGCTCTGTCCGCACAACGATGGGCGAATTCACGGCGGTTCTCAGTCGCACCAGCGTTCCGCACTGAAGCACGGGACGATCTACGTACCTCCCCTGCACCTTCAGGAACGTGTTACGTTGCCAACATTCCCTTCAAGGTGACCGCCGAGCAGCTCAAGGACGCGTTTTCAGAGTTTGGAAAGGTCGAGTCCGTCAGGCTGCGTACGCCCCGTCTCTAAACAACACAAAGCCTCGTGGCGCTGATCGTATTTCGTTAGTTACCTCGGGCACTGGTCTCCACCGGGGCGCTGGGTTCGTCCAGTTCGAGTCAACTACAGACGCTGTTAATTTCGTGGAAGCGCACGCGGCGGACCCCATCTTTGTGTTTGATAGGCAACTGTACGTCGGGCACGCGGACAAGCCCAACGTACCGAAATCTGCTGATCCTTCCGACACGCTCATGGTGTCCGACTTTCGAGGGCAATCGGCAGACGAGGTACGCGTCATGTTTGGCAGTTATGCAGATAGCATCTTGGCGGTGCGGTTCAGTCAGTCGCATGTTCTTTCTTGTCTCTTGCTGTCGGTGTTGACAATGTGCCCTCTGCGTAGGCCCAAGGGAGGTCGACCTCCCGTCAAAAAAAGCCTTTGTTCAGTTCCGTGACGTGAGCATGGCGACTGAAGCCATGGAGGCCTTCAGGAACCAGAGCGGGAATCCTCAGGTCGCATATGCCAGGCAAAGACAATCCCCTTCCAACGACTCACTCACATCTAGACTATCACATCACCGGAGTCAGTAGATTTAGCATCTGCTTGTTATCATCTGTCAGCTACATAATGCTGTTCACCCAATGATGTCTTGTCAACGGGACAGGCAACATATCCCCCCTCTGAGCTGTGGTGTCTACCGTTTTCGGTCGTCTGTATCGTTGGAGATGTTCCCCTTCAGGTGAAGGGTGAGCAACAAACGTTCGTTACTTTCGCCGTCCACAGCAGAGCCAAGATGACTGCTTGAGTTAAACTTTGGTTGTGTCAATTGCGTTGGCTGGGCAGATGGCCCCGACGCTGGCAATAAATTCCGTTGTAGTGTTGTGGGCTTCAAAAGTGGATGCTGCTGGGGTCAGATAGGTCATATAAGATAGCAACTGCCATTAGAAAATAACACAAATACTGCAGAGACCCGCGATTGGCAGGCAGGGCTCACGGGACGAAAAACCCCGACAAATTTGATGAGGAAGCTAGACGTGCATAAACGAACGAAGAGATAACACTCGAGATTCGCCGTTGCGCTCATACAGCGCGAGGTGTCCCGCTCAAACCAAATTCCGAGCATACCGAATAAATCGACCACAGCCCCTTCTTCTTTCCCTTCCTGCGAGCATTGTCTCTACCATCACTACTCTCGTTCTCGATGGTAGACGACACCTTTGCACCGCCTTTCGCCTTTGCGGTCTCCATGACGCTCCGCTTCCACGAACCTCGACGCATCGTTCCTTTGGTCTGGAGATCCGAGGCACCTCTTGTGGCTTTGGTGGTGCGTACGCTATGGCGACGCCGGCTCGAAGTGTTCCGCGTCACGGCCCCCGATGGACGACCGGTAAGCCTCCTCGACGCCGACATCTGTCTGCGAACGTGAACCTTCCTCGGGATCTTCGATTCCAACCCGTCAGACGCCTCACGGGGTATCGCAGGCAGCTCCTTCTCCACCTTTTTCGGACTCTGCCAGAGTGCGTACTTGTCGTCGAACGGGGAGACCAGTGCTTCTTCGGTATCGTCTACCCACTCTTCCGAATGCCCGATATCCTCACGCGTGGAGAAATCGCTCTCTACAATGTGCGTTTCTGGGGAATAGTCCAAGCAGCTCTGTATCGCATCGAAGTTCGCCTGTCCCGGTCCGCGCAAGTCGAAGAGTCCTCGGAGGCGTGGGGACACGAGACGCAAACGGGAACCAATCGGTGTGTTGGCAGGGCAAGCGGGGCTACGTGGAGAATCCGATCCCAAGATGAGGTACTCGAGCTCCTTCAATGCTTTACGCTTGCGCTGGACGCGTTCCTCGACGGTGGAATAGAGGCCCTCCAGTTCTTTCAGTTGCTCGAGCAAAAGGTCGGCGGTAGCAAGAACGTCGAATTGTTCAATCTTAGTGTTTGATGTCGTCCTTGACACGGAAGATGCTTTGGCCTTGATAGGGGATTTGAAAGGATCGACCTTGTAGCGGAGCGCAGTCATGGTGGGTTGAAGATACTAACCCGGGGTCGAGGTAAGCTGGCGACGGATGGATGATCTGAGCAGGTCATCCTTCCTCTTTTTGTATACTCAGAGTTGTGTCTTGGACCGGTCGCATTGCAATTGTGACTGCATATACTGTTTACCACCCGTTTAGTCTCGATCGTGATCGGAGTACCGTTGAGCTCTTTTGGTTATGCCAGTGGGCGAAAGTTCTTCGATTGGAAGCCACGCGTTATGATTCATTGCATCGACAATTGCACTCGCATACGATTCTCGCGGATTGAATTCCATACGCGGACACTCGTCGTCTTTGGTCAACCAGCTCCAAACCTTGTACTCGCTTCATAACCGAATGCCTGAGAGTCGCATTCTTCACTTTCATTCACCTGGGTTCGTAATTGCCATCACTATCAACTATAACCACCATCTGAAAAACCATCCGATTCGTCTTTGTCTTCGTCTTTGTCGTCTTCATCTTCATCCATCCTTATGCTCTGCCCCTTCCCTACGTTCCTTAACCCCTGCCTCGCTGTCTCTGGATCATCATTCAACTGAAACCCGCGGGCTGCCCGCATCCCTCGAGCAATCCATCTGTCTGACAAGCCTTCCAGCATGAACCCTTCGAGACTTTTATTCCTTTCTTCGCCCATACATGCCACCTCGTAGGCTATTCCGACCGCAGCAAACAAGGACACGTAGTTGCAATATACTTTCTCCTGTGTGCGAGGACTGCATCGGTGTTGTCATTCGGAGGTGTCTACAACGCCTTCTTCGTCCGAGGTCCACTTTACCCTCTTCAATTATACACCAGTCATGACCATAGTTGTCTTGGTCGTCGTAGTACCCCCAACATATTGACTGCCAGCCTCCTCGAGGGTGCCGGTCGGACACAAGGCCGTTGTCGGAAGGGTTATAGTAGGCGGTCGGCGGTTCCGAAATGCAGCTGTGAATCTCATACCCGAGTGAATAAAACCACTTCACATCAAGCACGCTAGGACGGCAGTGGTACCTGATGTGCACGCTGATGCATTTTGGCATCGCGAGAGAGTATATTTGAGCGTAGACCTCAGTATTGCAAGGCTACCAACAGGCCAATAATGAGAAATCGATCGATGACGGGATAAAGGTCGGTCCGGCTCACGTTGTCCTTGGGGTCCCAGTTGATTGCTTTCTGCATGATCGAAATGCACTTTTGGAACAGACCATCATCCAAACCCAAGTCGCCTTCTATGGCAGCGACCGCACCGTTAATAGCCCACTGTCGACGTCTGAAAACGGTTTTATATCGGGCATTGACGGCCCGACGGTGTGTGGTGTAAATTGTTCACTGTTCCGGAGTGCCAGTGGCAGCAACAAGTGGCATCAGGGGCTCAAAATGGTGCTCTTAGGTTGCAAAGGCTAGCCCAGGGATACTTGGCGGGGGTTCCATCTTTTGTGCGTCCATATGTGTTGGATTCAACTAGTAAGTGTAAGTGGTGCCTTGGTGAGGTAAAATTTGCGGTACGAGTTGCCAGCTCGAGCGCTCAAGCGTTCGAGCTTCAGGTAAACCTTTTTCAGGGGAGTTGCGCTGGATCAGTCACACGGGACGTTCTATGACACAGCGAATTGTTCGTATCGAGCAAGCGACTCACCCGTATATTGCTTGGCAGCTGGCATTATAACAAGGCAACAATGTGCAGGCCTCGCAGCGCCGGCTCTCGCGCGGCATTGCCTGGGGCAACATTGAATCCATCCAACCCTCTCCAACGCAAACACGTTTTTTATCGCGACTGTGCGGCACACCCAAGCACCAGGGTATCAGACACGGCTTTATTACTGATCCAACCGACTTTTCCGCCCCGAACCATTTCCGCAGGCTCGTCCTCCGCTGACGCGTCGGTTTGAACAACCCTTCGCGCCAGTGCTCTTTTTCCGTAACCTCGTGCGCAAGATCGCTGACGAACGCATCAAGGGCACCGTCGAGTTTTGGTCTGGTGAGTGGGAGGTCGAGGAAGAGTTTAATGTGCATGCCTAGGTCATCGAGTTACACAAGGCCGTCAATAGATGTCCGGACGATCGAACACTGCTTGCGTTTTGTGACGTATCATTGCTCGTCAAGGATTGCAATAGTATGAAAAACAAAAAAGTCTTGTGCGTAAGAAGAAATGAGGTGTTCGTAAGTGACAGGCTGGAGTCGTGCCAAAAGGGAAAGGTAAAGAGGGGACAATCTCCATATCGTTTGAGGTGCAGAGATGACCACGAGGCTATCGTTCAATCGACCACAAATGTATCCACTCAACTGTGCCATCTTCTTGGTCTGCCTCCCAGCTGCGCCCACGCCTGAAAACGGGTCCCGTCCTTGCGCCCCCACCGCAGTGCCGTGAGCATGCTGCGTCCCAGCAGCATTCACCGGTCATCCCTCGCGCTTTCACCACGCCCACATCCCCTCCTGCATATGATGGATTGCTTGCCTGTGGTGACACATACGATCCAGGGGGGTAATGTCCTCTACCTACCCTGCCCCCACCCCTGCCCGAACATGGACCGGCACCGGCACCTGAAGATCCCCCTTACCTGTTCACGCCGGCCGCCTTTCCTCCTCCTCCACTAACCCCTGTTGCATACGTCTAGGTAGCTCCCGTCGCCATTGCCGACAGATTATATCCCGCACTCGGTCCTGCATCTCCTCTAGCAGCTGATCGCACATTCGACATGACTACCTCCCCGTCTATTCTCATCGACAACGACGATTGTTGGTTGGTTCGAATGTGACAATTTCAAGGGCGGCACGTAGTGCTGGCTTGCTCCTCCTCCGGTACCTGGACTGCTGCTCACTCCGTCCCTCCCCCTGGATTCGGTCTGCCGGGGGTGGCGAGCTCCGTTTGCTGCTGCAAATACTCGAGCACCGGGTACGGTTGCGCAGCGAGTGGCTTCCTCACCGTGTCCGGTCCCACACCCGTTGTAATTGATTGTGTTGGAACGCATGCCTGCGCGCACGGTTTAGCCACAGTTTCCGATGCGAGATCGGTACTGTACCTACGACACGGCGCAGGCCAAGGATTTTCCGAACCTGTCAAACACTTAAAGAGCCAGCGTTAGGTATCAACAGTGCAATGACAACCGTACGTACGACTCGTCGCCTTGTGGTGACTTTGACAACGAAACACTTACTCACCCCGAGGTGCCGTCGGTCAAGTGCTCGACGGCAAAATCATCACAAAGATGTGTACGGAGAGACCATAGTACGAAGTTTAGTGATGGAAGTATCGAAGGAATATGTGTCAAATTCTACTGAATGAACAACAAGCGCGCAGCGGTGGCGGCCCGAATAGCTATCATAAACAACGGGCATGAGGTTTCAAGCACGTAAGCTGAACAATGTCTAGATAAGAACCTGAGAGTGAGTGATGGCATATTTGACAGGTAGTGATTGGGCGTGGACGGCAGCCAGGTGCTGGGACCGGCCCGGGGTCACAGAAATTGCCGCCAGCGTATTGCCGCATTGCTAACACGTTGTTTGGCACGTCCACCCATCGCCCTCTTCCTCTCTTCTCAGACTCGACTCCAGTCACCCACTACCACAAATTTAGCCAATCTAGTTTACAATATGAGTCAACTTCCAACGTACGTCTTACTTTCATAACTTTCTTGCAAACCGCTTGACACCGGCTATAGGGTGAAAACGATCATTATCAAAGGTGGGCTTGCGACGGGCGACCCTCTGCATGGGACCAATCTATATTTTTCTTCAGACATCAAACTTCTCACTCAAGCATCCCAACCTAACATCCGGCTCCCGGAGCAATACCAGGTCGAGTTTTCCGTAGACGAGAGTGACCCACGCAGAACGACGAAAGCGAAAAAGACAAACAATGTCACTTCTTGGGATGAGACCTTGTTCTTGTGCGTACACCCGCTGTTTGGAGCTCATCAACTGAAGTTTCATCAGTGATGGGCATAACAGCTCCGTCCTCTCCGCAAACGTTTATCAGGTGCATCGCATTAGAAAGAATAAGTTATTGGGAAGTCTCCATGTAATAATCGGTGGATTATCGGGAAAGCTGAACAACGGTGGTACGTAGATATGCTCTGCTCTGTGATGTGTTCTACTGACGCATTCTTTCCGATCGAAGTGGTTCGAGTGCCTCTTGTTAGAGTTATCTCCAATGGCTCCGATTACTTTGGGGTTACTCTCGAATTTGCACTCATTGCTGAGCCACTTGAGGGAGCCAACGCGGATGAACGTCAAGCAACCCACGTCGCTACTGGGGCGACTAGCACTGCAGACGCACTTGGTTCCGCGCCTCCGGTCGTTGGTGTGGCCAATTCGACAGTGGACACTGTTACGAATGCCTTAATCCAGGTACAGGCATTCGATACCATGTGGGGTGCTGTATTAAAAAGGATGAAACTTTTTGACGCCATCGTAACCGATATTGCCGATGTGTGTGTTACTCTCTACCAGGGGTTCTTGATGGTCTACACATCGTACAGATTCATCCGTTTGCATCACTTGCTTGGTCCGTTATATCAGCTGCAAACAAGGTCCGTCTCTTCCCCCTCATTCGCACCACCACTAACCACTAGTAATAATCCACGTAGGTACTGGTAAATCAGAAAGATTGTGATGATCGGATCATTCGCTTGGCACGCACCATGAACGATGCCCTCGATTTTGTCCAAGACACAGAGCCCTTGAAGGCAATCAAGGCCCACGTCAAGACAACCACCCTTCTGATGCAACAGGTGACCGAGTGTGGATACTTTATTTCCGAATACGCCAAACAGAAGAACTTCTGTCAGTTTCCATTGTACTTACACTATT
>JBBPKE010000419.1:0-13787 GCA_038089095.1 Tylopilus orsonianus | reverse complement strand
GCCCCTTCACTGGTCCCTGGAGCCACTGTATTACCACCGACAGCATCATCAGCATCATCTCCCTTAGACCACCCTACCACCGAGACAATAATGGAGCCATCACAAACAATAACGCAATCAACATCTTCTTCCGCATCACGACCCGCGTCGCTTCTCCTCTCCGACACTCCACATCTTATCCTCCCCATCCCCACCCCGTCCCTCAACAAATCACAGTCTTCGGTCGTGTTTTCTCACACCATCGTCACGGCCGAAGACGACTGGGGCTCCTTGCCGCCCGAAGTGGCCACGGCCGACATTTCCATCGCCCGTACGTATGCTCCATCCATTCCGCTTTTCTTCTGCGTCACGTGTCGGTGCTTATTGATTGAGCCAATATTTCGGGTTCTCTGGTTTCCCTAATTATAACATCATGCTAAACTCACCCGTGTCATCTTTTAGCCGACGGAAGCTTCGTCGAGACCTCGTCAGGGCCTGCTGCAAGGGAACTCAAAAGACGATATGACCAGTACCTCGGTGTCGGTAAAGACGTTCGTTCTCCTTATGCAATCACGGCCTTTGTAAACCAACACGGAAAACAAATGTATCGTGTCGGGTCTGTGCTAAATTCGTGTTTTTGTACTTCGGCCGAACTCATCTGTGACCACAACTAAACTAGACATCGCGATGCAGTCGCACCGGCTGCAGAAGCGGAATCGAAAGCTCAAAGAGTCTCGACTTCCGTCGACATGTCTCAGGCACACACCCGTTCGTTTAGGAGCAGATCGCGCATGAGCGTGCACAACATCCTCACACAAAATAAACTCAGGCCGGCGCTGGCTCCCAGATTGGCGCCCGCCCACGACGCGGGTACGGCACGTAAATTCCTGCGACGCACGAAATCTATTCCAGACATGTTTGGAGTTGCGATTGGTACGTCTTCTTCAGAGAGCCCCTCGCGGCAGCCCACGCCTACAGGTCGGACCCATTCGCATAGCGTGACGGGCGCCGACATGCCCCGTACGCTCTCCTCAGAGATCCCTTCCGATGATCAACCCAAGCCTTCTGGTGACCTTTTTGGTGAGACAATGCAGTGGCCTAATGGTTCCGTTCCCCCTTCGCCTTCCTTGTCCGGATTGTCTGGGGGTGGTTTCATCCCACATCCATTCGGCCCAGGGATCTCATTCGACTCTCCTACGCCCCGCGACGAGTCAGCGTTCCTTCCCCTCCCTCGTGCTCTCCGCGAAATGCAGTCTTTCGAGTCTGGTCTGACTGCACGAGCTGACGACTTGATGCGACACGTGGCAAGTGATCCACCATCCCCTGCGGTTGCTGGTATCATACCCGAGCTTGATCATTCGGGTTCGCCATCGCCGCCGCCTCGCCTTGCGGTTTCTCCCTTTGGTGACGACTCGGAGATCCCACTGCCTGATCCTGCGCTTACGCCACTCCCTGAAACAAGTATGCACTCACGATACTCTACCGAGGTATTCGACGTGCTGCAAACCTACCGTGGCCTTCCCCTTTTGGACCGCTTATTCCCTCATTCCGCTGGGGAGACAACGATCAAGATGTCACTGCGCGCAGATGACAGTGCCGCTCCCCGGGACGACCCTCGTTTTGTCCTCTGGGGAGAGATGCATCTGATTTCCGACATAGATATGGATGAATTGTCCCTCTCTCAAGGCAGTCGTACAGGCGTCTCCTCTCCGGCCAGTTCTCGCCGTGGCAAACCTTCGGTCGACATTCCTAGCCTGCGTATCTCGACAGATGACCTGAACGCCGACACCAACGGCCATCGTGTCATTCTTGCTGCCACGATCGAACGCTGGATCGCACAATTGACCTCGGATTTCAATTATGACGAACTACTCAATTTCTTCCTCACCTACCGTACATACATCTCTGCCGTCGACCTGTGTCATTTGCTTATTTGTCGATTCCATTGGAGTTTGAGTGGGCATGCGACCAAGCAGGACGATCTAGTGCGCAAGATCGTTCGCGTGCGGACATTTGTGGCAATTCGGTATTGGTTGTTGACATTCTTTGTGATGGATTTTCTGCCCAACCGGGAACTGAGGCTATTGCTGGCGAGTTGGTTGAACACGTTGGTCAAGGATCCGGTGTTGGAGCGACATCAGGACGGGTCGGTGAGTGTTGGATATTTTAGACGATGGTGTCGTGTGCAGGTCATTAATGTGGTCGCAGAGCATCGTGCGTAAGTTGATCAAGGTCGTCAAGGACTGTAAAGAAGCACATACACGACGTCGATATGGCACGTCGTCCGCGCGTCAAAGTATTTCGACCAAACCGCGACCAACGCACCTTCTTGGAGAGAAATTCGCCGAGGCAATTTCTAAAGACAAGGACGACTCGGACGTGGACCTTGATTTTGAACCAGAGGAACGGATATCGGTCTTTTTGGGAAGTGGGGGGGAATTAGGCGGCTCTTTCTCACTTGGCTCCTCGGGCGGTGTAGCATCGCCTCCTCGAGCTTGCGCGATCGCCTCTGCGTCGACAGCGATCTTGCAACAACCCCTCCAGCGGAACATTTTGCAGCAGAGTCGCGCGAGTATCTCGGTTGCACCAGGAGCAACGCCCACAGTGCCGCCACCGCCGCCATCGATCACATTTCCGCAACGTGCGCTCTCACGAGTGTTTGTCAAGACGATCGGACGGCTGGGACGCTGGCGGCGAGTGCACAATTCAAGACAGATGGTGGACACGGGGATCGCTGTTCCTGCCAATGTGTCTGCATTCGACCTCGAGCTGAGCGCGAGCGGGGACTTGTTGGGTGTGCGGGGTGGGGTGGAGCAATATCTCAAGATGATTGAACCTCCAGCGTCGTCCGTGGATGATGTGGCATCAGAGACGACACCTACGACGACGACCGAGAGCCTGGCGGTACAACCCGAAGAAATCAAGGTCCTGAGTGCACGTTCCTCGTCTCATCACTTGAGATCTGTATCGGAAGTGACGGAAGAGGATGAAGAACGGGCTGACGTGGCCATGGCGACGTCAACGACGGTGAATCAGCCTCCGCGGCGAGCATCGTACAAGTCTGGTATATCTGCCATGTCGAGGGCAACGCTGTCTACGCGGACGCGCTCGACGGAATCGTTTGGGTCAATCTTGTCGTCAAGGTCGAGATTGAACCCGTTGGTGGCGCAGGTACAGGCGCAGCCGCCGTGGCGATTTGACGTGGTGTCGATTGACGACCTGGATTTGTCGGATACGTCAAGCGATGATAATGGAGAGAACCGTCGTAGCCACAACAAAAACGGCGTGCTTCCGCCGCCGGGGTTGAGAAGGGCACCGAGGAAGCTTCCTTTGCGCCGTGACTTTGAGTTTTTGCGGCGATCTGGAGAGAGCGCATCGTCGATGGAGATTCGGTCCCGGGATTCAGTTGCCTCGGGGAGCTCGGCCATCTCGCTCGGTGGTGGGGGGCTTGGAAATGGGATCCAGCAGTGGCAGGTGAACGCGATCGTTGATTCGCTTAGCGAAGACGGGGAAGACGGGGGCGTGGATGCAGCGTTGAAACGTCTCGAGGGACAGATCAATCCACAGCGACGCAAGGAAAAGGCGCTCAAGGTCGACGGATGGGTGCGGACAATCCAGGAGCGGATGGCGGTGGGCGATTTTGGTGATGAGCGGCCGCGGTTCTTTGATGAGGATGAGGCGGAGGAGGAAGACGACGAGGACGCATATGACATTGATCAGCACGAGACGGGGTCAGTGAGACGGCGTTCAGTGGCGCGCGATTCGTTGCCTGCGATGCCGTCCCAAATCATGGTCCCGGTTACCTCAGACTCGGAGGGGTATTTCAGTTCTGCACCTGCGTCGGGGTCATCGGCCGGGTTTCCATGGACGCCGGTGGATGCAGTGGCGCCGTCGGGACTGGGGTCGTCGATGCGAGGTGTGGACGCCAAGCCTGCACCCGAGGATGTGGTGCCGCTCGAGATTCTCAAGAGCAGGGTGCCTTCGAGACCGTCGACGTCGCAGGGTACCCCGATGGTACCGACCTCTCCGGCGGTCGTGCCAACTCTTGCACCTACACCTGCACCCGCACTGACCTCGCCCACAAAAATGTTGGCTCCGGCGAGTCGCAAATTACACCGAAGTTGGGTGTTGAACGTCGGCGCGGACGCTCTCGCACAGCATTTTTCCATGATTGACCGCGAATTGTTCATGGGGATCAAACCCGAGGAACTCATCATGGACGATTGGATGTCATGTCACGAGGTCAACGTACTCGACTGGGCGCAATACCTCAAGGACCGCGCGCAGTGGAAGGCCGAGTCACGTCACTGCGAAAAGACGAGCGCATTGGCGGTCGTCCGGGGTCGGTTCAATTTGATGGCAAATTTCGTCGTGTCCGAGATTGTGTTGACGCCACCGAGCGACCGACATACGCTCGTGGCCAAGTTTATTCGGGTCGCGTTTGTGCGTGTGTGGTAGTTCGATCTTGGGACGTCCATGCTGACTCCAAGGTACCAGAAATCGTATAGCCATAGCAACTTTCACACGTTGACGGCGGTGTTGGCGGGACTGCGCAATGACTGGGTCAACAAGGCGATGCATCGCCATTGGGGACGTGTCGGTCCGTGGGAGATGCAAATCTTCCAGAAGCTGTCGCAGTTTGTGAATGCGGACGATGATTTCAAGGCGGTGCGTGAGGCTGTGTCGGCCATGGTGGATGCCAAGCCGATCGACATGAAGTCACATGCGTCGACAATCTTGAGTAGTAACTCGGACTCGCAGTCGTGGAGCAAGTCGAACGAGGGGGGCGTACCATCTACTGGGGTGCCGTTTATCGGTGGGTGTCGGGTGCTGGGGGTTGCACGTGTCCGGCAAGACATTGACAGATCGTTCTGATCTATGTCTAGGCATTTACCTCGCTCAGCTCTATCGATATAGCAAACTACCGGACCTGATCGACCCGACGGCGCCCAGCGAACCTGTCTCGATGGACCCTCAAGGAGTGAGCTTCGACTCGCCCTGCCACCCCGAAGTGTTTGAACCCCTAACTCCGTTGCCTCCCTCGATGCAACTCGAACCACTGATCAACGTGCACAAGCAACGGTTGATCGCAGGTGTGATCAAGGACCTGGTCGCAGGCCAACACCTCGCAAGCCGAGTGCAATTTTCGATCGACAAGAAGCTGTTTCAGAGGTGTTTGAGGGTCAGGGGATTGGAGACGGAGGCGCTGCGGCAGGTGTACAAGATGTACTGCGACCCAACGGCGAGGCCGATTCCGTTTTTAGCGTCCTAGATGGGATCATGGTCGGTTTGCTGTTCTTTTGCGTTACTCCCATCCTTTTTCTCTCCCCTTTTTTTCCCGTACGCTATATGTTTTTGCGTCGATGATATCCGCATTTGCTTTGGAGTGAATGTAACGAGGTTGTGTGTATCTATCTTGTATTGTGGATTTTTTTTCCCTTGTCACAGCGTCCGTTGCGCCAGCATTTTTCATGGTCTATATCTCGATCGCGGGGTCTAATTCAGCAAACCACATCTCCGACGGGAGATCATCGACTCTTAGTCGTGTGACGTGCAGGAAGGCGTTCGATGGTGGAGCGTGCATCGTGGAGCCTAGCAAATGTAGATCGAGAGGCCGTCCTATACGACGTGAACTCATTCGTTTTTTGCCAGACTCTAGACACGGGACCGAGGCCCCTGATGAGACGCTGACACACGACGTCCAACCTACTGTCGACGTAAGCGAGTTTACCTATTAGGCTCGTCCGTGGCTGTCGTCTGGCAATCCGAGTCCTCGGCATTGAACGCGAATAGGTATAAATCAGAGCGAAAACACAACTAATAAATTTAAGACTCTATTCGAATTCGTTGAATCGTGTGTCCTAGGCGGCGCCACTTACTTGCTGTAAAATCATGTAAAAAAATTCTATAGAAAACTGAGTGAGTTACTGAAACAATGACACACTATGGTTACCAGTACTCCAGGTCAGAGATCCCGTATTGCCCACAAACCGTCAGACCATATGGTAGTGAGCCAGTACAGTCGACTTTATCATAACGTATACGATCATATTGTATTGCGGTTGGGTGGCTCCCGGCGATATACGTTATGAGAAAGTCGACTGTACTTTCAGGATAGGTAAGCAATGTCAGGTGCATTATCTTGCATTGCGCTTATGCCAATTGTATGGTTCGGTTCTATACTACATACAGTCGGACGTTGGCAATCCTGAAGCACCACTAAAAGCAAATGAGACGTTTTCCATTGGGTGTGGGACGGGAGGAAGAGAACCACAGGCTTTTTTTTTTTTTTTGAAAACAGGGCAAGATGTTAACATTGCCTATCTGGCGGTTTTCTTTGCGACTCAGCCGATTGATCTAACTGACATTGGGCAGAATTCATCACCCTTTTTCCATAGTATGAACAGATCTTGGCACACATCGCTAAGCATGAGGGTGACATTGCGAAATGGATGTAGACACTACCCATCGCTGGTTCACCATAGCGATTCATGTTGTGCAACGAGCCGGTACTACTGCTAGCTGCATCATGAAGTACATTAGACCCACTTGCTCACTTACTGGTTCCTCTGGATACAAGTCGTGGCACGATCTTTCGTCTTTACCTTTTTTTTTCTTCCGCTTTTCGATCGTCAGCATTATTGTTCTCAACCTTGTCTGTACACACATATGAGACGACTAAAGTCACTGACACTGGATGTGTGAACACAACTAGCTAAGCTGTCAAACCAGATGTGCTTTTGCTCGCGTCTGCACACGAGCATGAGATACCTTGGGGACTCTAACTCCCTGCCCACATGTCTGAGAGGGCATAGAGCCGGTTAGATGTGTGAGATTTTAACCCGAGAGAATAGATATTTCTACCGACACTATTTTACCTCCTCCGCCCCCTTTCCCAATATGGGTATGTGGCGGAGACGCGATCGTACAAACTACACTACACGTTGATGGTGTAGCACTTAATTTTGTAGACCTATCTGAGGATATTTACTTGTTAGTTTTTAACAAGATGATGAACCAAGATTCTCTCGTGTGAGCGCATCACAATCAGGTTGTACTACGGCCCACCATGAACGTGGCCAAGGTTAGCAGGTCATAAATGTCACAGATGGTCACAGATTGGTCACTTATTACCATTGCATCAGGGATTATCATATCAATCGTTACAAGATGCACTATGTACTGTGCAGCATGTCGAATCATGTGTACTATAGTTAGCGTACAATGTACTAGTAGAAGGTGATCCGTGCATAATTATTAACAAGGTCGTGGCACGCCCTGTATCGAGAGGAATAAATCATCAAGCAGGTCTGGTATGTCCCACGATGCTGCTAGCAGTAGTACCAGCCTTTTGCACAACAGGAATCACTACGGTGAACCAGGTATGGATACTTTCTATCTTTATTGTTGATGAGCGATCCTCATGCTCAGCAATGTGTGCGGAGGAAGGTCTGTTCATATCATCAGAAAAGGGTGACGCCTGCCCGATGTCGGTTAGATCGATTGGCCGAGTCGCAAAGAAAACCGCTAGATAGGCAACGTCAACATCTTGCCCTGTCGCTAAAAAAAAATTCAGCGGGGCTGTCCCTCCCGGCCCGTACCCAATACAGAACGTCCCATTTGCTTTTAGTGGTGGTTCAGGGTTTCCGACGTTTGGCTGTGTGTAGCATGGGGCTGAACTATATTAACAAAAGCCTGTAGAACAATGATTCATCAGATTTGCTTACCTATGCTCAAACTGCCATTATTGAACAAGAACACGTTGACATAGAAGTCCCTTCGTGTATTGTTCGTAATTTTAATTCCGTAGTATGCATTCGGAGCAACTACAAGTTCGATGACGTCGAGACGATCTGCGGAACCTTGTTGACGGAGTCCTGGACCGGGGACTACTTCCATGTACGGTAACCCAAAGTCATCGTATTTGTCCTTCAAAAGATGCAAGTCGACGGTCACACCTTTGTCGTCCCGGAGGCGCTTACTGTTCGCGAGATCGAGGTACCAATAGTAGTGCGCAGCCGCATTCAATACATTTGCAACACCGCCGAGGGTGACCGTGTGGGGCAGTCTCTCTAGTCCGAACCCCTTTACCCGCCGATCCAGAACCCTGAAAACGACCTGTTCATCCTCCATCACGATCTCCAGCTTCGCCATCTCGGCTTGCTCCACTATCCAGGCACTTGGATCGCCGTCAACAATGTCTCGAAGAGTCTTATGGGTCTCGAGGACCGGCAAGTAGAGGGGTACTTTCCCAACCCGAGTCAGCATTGCGAATGTGGCGTCGCCGACTTGCATTCCAGAGGTAATAGACGTGTTGAAATCGTCGACTTCAGCGGTCTGGCTAGAATTGATCTCTATAACACCCAGTTTCGACCGTCGACCCTGCGATACACCATAGAGCGTGAATTCGACCCCATCCGATACACCATGTGCGCAGCCCGCACCAATGATGCAGCGTCCGCCTTCATCGACTCTGACTGGGTAGCGAACTCGGGCGCCTGTGGGCACTCCCATGCTGAATATTTCACGGTGCTGGTGAACTCCGATGCACTGAGGATTCTGCCTGCACGTAACGAATAAAAGCAGAAGTGAGTACCACAACTATTTTTGAAATGAGGGTCACGTACCTGCCCGATATCTGGAGGCCGTCAATAACTTCGGCATAGGTGAGACTCTCCCCGTCATGTTTCCTGAGCTTCTGCAAAAGTGCCCTTGTGAACAGGCCTCGTTCATTATTCTCATAAGCGAGCTCTGTCTCTCCACAGGCAGCCAAAAGGATATGCGACTGGAGACCACGGTTGATGAGACAACCAATGGCAGGTGTCGTCCCAGCTTGACCTACCCAGGTACTTTTGTCGAGCTCTTTCAGGATGTCTGTGATGAGCTGTTCCAAGATGTCTGTGATGAACTTATTCAAGATGTCTGTGACGAACTCTTTCAGGATGTCTGTGTCGAGATCTATTGTGCGAGACACGTGCCCATCGTTTTCGACTCCAGCACCCCCCGCCAAATGACAACAGTCAAATATGACAGTCTGCACGGCATGATCAACAAATGAACAATCCAAACGTGACACAGTATAGTGCTTACAATGTTGTTGCGTTTATTAGTTGCAATCTTGTTGATCAAAGCGCCAATCATGTAGTCAGGAATGGGATGGATGGATTTAGCTCCATAGTCATAAGGAACTAGGCACTGAATCTTGTTTCCTTCGACATTCCAATCGGCTGGAATAGGGAGTTCTGCGCCGTACCCAGCGAAGAAGATCACAATAGGATCACCTTCGTGGATCCGTGGATCCTTTTGAAGATCCTCGAACGCGTCAATAATTTTACAGCGAGTCGCCTGGCTATTAAGAAGTATCTGAATGTTATCGCTGGGTACCCCGAGAAACTCTTCCAAATATTGATTCATGTCCTTCGCATCGGCGACTGCCCCATGAAGTTGCTTGCAGTTGGGATAGCCATCAATTCCGATAATTAAAGCAAACCTGCGGATATGATTAATCACACAGCACATGTAATGTCAAGGTAACATACAAGTTTGGTGTACGAGTAGTAGGTTCGACTCCTCGTTGATGTCCTTTCAAGATGTCGCCCATGCTATGCTTTTGTCGTCCAGGCGGCCTGGGTGAGGCGTAGGGTTCTGCAGAAGCATGGCACGCTTGCTTTGTGAGCCACGGCGGTTGTGTGGGCTGTTCAAGCCAATGGAGACAGTTCATTATCAGAAGGAAAGAATTTCATTGGTTATTCTGCGAAGATATTAATGAAACTCCATGGAAAGAGCACGGACGTAAGGCCTCAAGGAAGAGATTTCACACGCAAATTGTGCTGGATAAGCTTATCGTCTTTCACATTTGGACAGGGTCCTTCATCTAGTGCTAACATCAGTGCCAACCCGTAACCCAAGCCGTATGGCAAAGGTAGAGAGCATTGCGTTCCAGACATTATCCAAATTAGGTGAGAATGGAACTTCCCGAGAAATTTGTAAGGAATACCAAACAACTTCTGATTATGAGCTATAGCCCCTGATTGCACAGCGGCCTTGGTTGGCTCTACTCCACAGCGACGTCCTCTCGAGCGAATGATAATGCACTTGAGCTACATGGTGCATTCACACTCATGAACATGCAATCCTCCGGGTGACAGCACGGTCCACTTGAGCATATACTTACCCAGGCAGAATCCGGGATGTCATCCAGACTGTCGATGGCGCCAGGCTTCCACAGGTGATTCGCACATGTGGGATGAATGTAGTGTGCGAGACCATGATCTTGCAGGACCTCGCGAGTGTTCCTCAAGGTGGTTGAGGATATGACCCACTCGATAAGCAGGATGGTTTCGGCGTGTCAGCAGATTACCTGGCGCTGACTAGCACAGGATTTCAAGGAAGAAGCGATGCCAACAACATGAAATGTCAACGACATGAAAGGTCGAGCCAGAGTGTCCCGGGATGCTTCCTATCCTGATCCAAAATAGGAGGGACAAGATGCATTGAAAATTTGCCAGGAGCTTCTGGATATCTGACCGTGAACTGTGGGATCTATACCATTCCCAGCCTCTGACTGTGCAGCGGCCGAGATCGGCCTCACTCTACCACATCCTCACGGGCAAATAGCTATGCGCTGATTGGGCTACATGGCGTGTCCACCCGCATGGTCTCGCGATCCTTCGAGTGATAGCGCCGTTCATCTCGGCCCACTCTTCGAGGCCGGATCCAGGAGAAAATGGGATCTGCGCTGGTGCTCGAAGGATCAAGGGCTCTGTGACGGATGTCGTCCCCACTGTTGGTACCAGGCCTTCGCGGGCGGTTTGCTCCTAGTGCGCTCAAGTAGGATGCTGTGTGCAGGATGATGATCTTACAAGGTTTTGCAAATGTTCCGCGAGGTGGGCGAGGATACGATCCCTCAGCAAGCCGGAATGGCGGTGTCAGCTGATTACCAGTATCCTGGGTATGTGGCACGGGAATCCGGGGAATTTCTACGCCCACGAAGAGATGGAATGTTTTCATATCCGCAAGGTGCGGTCATTGTAATTGTACCTACGTCTGTGGACAGGGGAGTTCAGAATAGAAAATGAGTCCCGTTTTTTGGCCGTTTTGGGTTTGAATTTGAGAATGGATTTGGCTTACCAAAATCGCTTTGTACTTTAACATACTATCCCCTACCCCCGTTCGGCACCTACCCCCAGTTCGGCACTCCAGAAAAAACACAACATTCTCACTTGTTAACCTTACCCGCCATAGTTCTCATACTATAACTACAAGCTCCAAGTTGAACGAATGAAAATAATGGTGTAGTTCTTGAGATCGTGAGGTGGGTTGTTGTCACACTACCATCACTCGCCGAGTGCGTGCCGAAGCGGAGCCTCAAAACATAGCGGTCGCGAGTCACGACCGCTGTACACACATTCACGTGCACGCAGCCTGAGCTATTGGCAATGTAGGTCATCGAGGACAGCGAGCTTCTACCGGCACAGACCCAGAATATGAAACCCGGATGGTGCTCGCTGTCAAAGATCTCGCCGACGGGACTTACAAGACCATTACTGGAGCTGCAACTGCCCACGAAGTGAGTGATGTCATGGCACACCAAGCTGGGGTAGTGAAAAATCTGAAATTGACATTATTTTTGGCAGATTGTCTGCATTTCATGTCGTTATCCACGAACTGTCCCATCACAATGTTACATACTCACATTCCTTATATTCCAAGTCTACCCATGCCTGATACACTCAATTGCCCATTCACTGTCTCACTCACAGCTCGATCATTACGAAAATAGGTTTTACAATCACAGACCAGTGCCTTTTAATTAAATACAATGAATAGTATACATACACTTGCAGTTCTCGTTGAGTTGGACTCGCCTTGAACCACAGCTGGACGGAGTCTGAATCCAACAGTGCGTGACATGTCGTGACAGTCCTTCCAATTTTGGGGCGCCAAACTGGGGGTACGTGCCGAATGGGGGGTAGGGGATAGTACCCTGTTTTGAACCTGTTTTGACTGATTTCCAGTGTTGATTTCATGCACTGCGGGCAACACTCTATCTGGGTTTTGATTGTTCACTCGGAGCCCAAAATAGATAAAGTTATCGCATGGTCTTACTATTGTGACACATGTATTGCAAAATGCCCTAGAGATGCAAAATGCACTCTGCTGCAACACACAACGCAAGAAATGGCTCGTACTCATGGATATAACTTGTAATAGACCTTCTATAGAACCTTTTATTTTATTTTTCTGAAGAAAAGGTGTTTTATTCCTGTCGGCTTCAAATCTGTGCGTTGACACCCCTGTTTCTGATGAAAAACAGCCAGGAACCAACGTTATTAATCTCTAAAAAACACTAAAAAAATAGGTATGGATAGTATATACTCTTTCTTATCTATAATCCATTTTTTCGCAAGGATTTTTATGAGATGTGAGTTGCTACCATCCCTTCAACCTCGACCTTCAAAAGTGTGACAAATTTGAGCGGAGTTGCAATAGAGAATGGCTGTTGGCGGGTGGGAATGTTAGTTCGTGGGACAAGGGAACATCCATTCTAATACTTCAGCACGTCGGAGATTGACTTAGTACTATGTCACAGTGTGACACCCATTCCACACGCGGATGGGAAATTTTGCAACTCCCTGTCAATCACACCTGCTGAGCCGGCATCACGCTGGCAGCATTAATTTGTTGTTTCAAGTGATTTTTTTTATTGTAACTCATTTTTTACATGGGCTTCTATAACTCTACGTAGTTTTTTTATTTATTTATGTATGGATGACGAATGACGACGTGTTCACAAGTGGTGTGCGGATTTTGCAACACCGGTGTCACGATAGTAGAGGCAACCATGGAGTTAAGACTATGTGATAAAAGACCTGAATGTGTATTACATATATCGCTTAAAATAAAAAACAAACAGTTAAAAAGTAATTAACGGTGTGTAATGACGAGCAAGCAGTACAAATGTTGAGCTACAGTTGACTTTCTCATAACATATCAGCTTTAGGTGGCTCCCATCACGGTATGCAGGGAATATACAATAAAATGTATTATTGTATAACGTATAGAATAAACGGAGATAGTATGAAATCCAGCTCAAGGGGGAACTGGACGAAGACCTGGCCGGAAATTTGAAAATTTACAAAGAATGGAGTGGATTTGCGGAGTCGTCACACGCCGCAAGCGTAGCGTGTAATGGCAAGAGCCCTAGCTGATTACCACTTATCATTGATGTGGATTCAGATGATGAAGACTATCAAGACAACATACCAGCAATGAGTGCCTCCGGACTGATTTTACCGGCTAAGAAGCTCGAAGCACGTTTCATGTCACAGGTTGGCATGAATTCCTCATCTGAACTTCTTCTTCATCTTCGAGCATTTCGAGTAGAGCTCCGCCTTGAGCAGATGAAAACCGCAAAGCAGACAACGTTGGCTAGTCATGGCTTTCTGAAGGCACCCTATCGCCGAGTTTTCCATACATGCGCTGCCACTTAGTAAATTGTTGCAACTCCTATTCCCGTGTGAACTTTTTGCTACTGTATATTTCTCATAACGTATTGCAGTTGGGTGGCTCCCAGCGATATATGTTATGAGAAAGTCAACTATAGTGGAGTGCACTCTATTGGAACATTCGTATTTGGTATCTTACATAATCATAGCTACAGTGCACCGTAGTTGGTTTTTATAGTTCTTCAGTGACTTACTGAGGATTCCAACAGGTAGCTATAGTGCTAATATAATAGTGACTTACTGAGGATTCCAACAGGTTATGAGCCCTGCCTGCGCTCAGTAAAACAGACAAGTTCACTC
>JBBPKE010000418.1:0-20259 GCA_038089095.1 Tylopilus orsonianus | reverse complement strand
TGCATCATCTTAGTCAGTAGATACGATAGAAGCGTATCTTTAGTCATAGAGTAGTAGTAAGCAGCTTTGTACAGAGTATATAGTCTGCAATGCGACGAGCCCAAGAACTCCAGACTAGTTCTTGTGGTATTACCAGCCTCATACTCTAATCTCTTAAACTAGTATCTGTGGGCTTAAAGCTAGACACCATACAGTGAAGGCTGAGAGCTTCATTGACAGCCTCCTTTACGGGCAATACCCTTGCCCCAGTATTTACGTATAAATACCTACTATAGTCACAGGAATGCCTCACGTTTAGTCTACCTCACAACTAGCACAGTTCCTATACTAGCTGCTGAATCCTAAACCCATTCCTCACTCGGCTTCCTTGCACCTGGTCTATCTCCTTGCAATCCTTGCAAGTACAAGCCTTGCTTGAAGCTCTTAGCCTTCACCGTATGGTGTCTAGCTTCAAGCTCACTGATACTAGCTTAAGAGAGTAGAGATGTAGGCTGAAATGCCACAAGAACTAGTCTGGAGTTCTTGGGCTCGTCGCATTGCACTATATATACTATAGCAATCTATGCTGACTACTAGCTACTGACTAAAGATACAATCCGAGCATATCTACTGACTAAGTCGATGCACAGCATCAGTAATCTGCTAGGTAACAAGGTTTAATACTTGCTATCTAGGTTTGCCATGAGGCACTGGCTTCTATCTAATGGAAGCGAAGCCGCTGTCAAGCGGTAATTAACTGTCATCGTGCATAGCACGGAAATGAACTACATGAGGTGTATCCCCATTAGTACTTATTAAATATGATGTTGGAATTCCTGAGCGATGTCTCAAGCTACGAAGGAATTACATAATATGTCTTAGCTCATGCTGGTAGATCCAATACTCTCATGAGGAACTAAGTTGTTTAAAGTCCGAAACTATACAGGCTTAAGCAGGAAAGTGACACGGTCATGTGATGCGAAAGCTGACTAAGCCGTGAAATTACTACATTGCTCCTAGGAAGATTCACCTTATCGCCGTTGCGTGTAAGTCCCTGTCCATGCTCCAGGGTTCACATCTTGCAGGAGCAGTCTAAGAGGTTCTACACATGTTCCTACCTGGACCACACATAACACATATCGGCTATGCCCTGTCCCTCATGGACAAAGGATTGGCCAAGAGCTAGGCCCATACCTTCCGCCTTTCCAAGATGAACAGTACTATGTTCAACTTTGGCACCTGAGCCGAGTTCTATACTGCCTTTGAAGTGCAGTTCAAGCATGTAGACTCTACCAGAGATGCCATCATTTGACTATCCATTCAAAAGATCCATGAATCACGAAATGGAATCTTAACTTCCCCTTTCGAAGATTATATTGCCTCATTCCAAGGCAAAGTCGCAGTCACACAACTCTAGAACAACAATGTCCTTATCAACTGGTTTGCCACTGGCCTCCCTCCTTCCATCAGCTCTCATGTTTTCACCATGAACCCTGTCTCCAAGATGATAGCTGACTAATATAAAGCTGCCCACTCTATGTATCAGAACAACCTATGCAGCCTGGAGGTGACCACCCACCATCAAGGAACCTTTAAACCTTCAACATGAGCCCCCTCCCATTACCAGGAGTTTAAAGATCCCAATGCAATGAAAGTTGACACTATATGCATTCCCATGAAGCTTAACCCCGAGGAGAGAACCCACTGTATTAGAGAAGGATGCTGCTTTTGGTGCAGACAGAAAGGACACAGGAACACTGAATGCCTGACCTTCACCTTACCCATGACCTCTCCTCCAAACCACTCTATGACCTCCAAGAAGGTCAGAACCACTAAGAAAACCCCTATCCCCCAGTTGGAAGAGATAGACAAAGAAGACTCTGATGAAGAAGCACCAAAGAAGACCTCAACCATAGAACATGTGGATTTTTAAAAAGGAGAGCATCCTCAATGCATGTTTCTCCCTCTCTCTTGAAGTGTACCACTACTGTAAAACTAGGAAAGTCAATGAGAATTCCCATTCAGCTCCTAGTTCCCTCATATACCATGAAAGTTATCAACACTTGTGCCCTTGTAGACTCCAGAGCTCAAATATCCTGTATCAACTGGGAGTTTGCGCAGAAAAACAAACTACCCTACTCTTGCCTAGCAAAACCATTTGACACCAAGAATGTAGATGCCACCAGGAATAAAGGAGGAACCGTCTGCTTCTCTACTACCCTGTTTGTCAATATTAATGGAATTGCCCACAAAGTAGAGTTCTTCCTTATGAACTGTGGCCATGAGAATGTCATTCTTGGTCTCCTCTGGCTATTGAAAGCCAATCTCACCATCAACTGGGCTGAAAGGACCCTTACCATCGAAGAATCCACAAACCAGTCAAAGAAACTATTTGAGCTCTTCACCAATAATGAAAAGCAAGTGAATCTACTCTTTGAAGCTGGCAAATGCCCACCACCCAATGTCAAGCACATAGACTCTGCCTTGGACACTTACCTCCTTAATTTCCTCCATCATGAACCAGTGGAGACAACCCTTGAACATGAAGGTCTGGCTAACGACCTTGCCACCAATCAATGCATATGAACACTATCTCAGACTATATGTGCTGGACATTGCTATATTTCATGCCACTCCACTATTGGGAAACTCACCACTGCAACTCAACTAGCCATTGGGTCTACTCAATTGAAGCCAAAGACCACTCTCCCTGATGAATACAAAGACTTTGAAGACATCTTTTCCAAGGAATCCACCAATTACATCCCTCCGATCTGATCTTATGACCATGAGATTAACCTTGACAACACCTTTAAACCCAAGATCAGCAAGATTTACCCACTAAGCCCCAAGGAACACAAAGCCACCAAAGACTTCCTTGATGAAAACCTTAAAAATGGAAAGATCCGACCATCTAATTCCCCTCAAGCTTCACCATTCTTTTTCATCAATAAGAAGGATGGAAAGCTCTGCCCCTGCCAAGACTACTGGTACCTTAATGAATATACTATCTGTGATGCTTACCCACTCCTGCTCATATCAGATCTCATCAACAAGCTTCGCAAAGCCAAGATATTCACTAAGTTTGACATTAGATGGGGCTATAACAACATACAAATTAAAGATGGTCACCAATGGAAAGCTGCCTTTATTACCCACAAAGGTCTCTTCGAACCCACAGTAATGTTCTTTGAACTGATGAATTCACCAGCCACTTTCCAAAGGTTCATGAATGAATCTTTCCATGATCTTATCACTGAAGGATGGCTTGTCATCTACATGGATGACCTCCTGATCTTTTCCTCTGATGAGGAAATCCACAGAGAGTGTACTTGCCAAGTACTTCAAAGAATAAGAGAGCTAGACCTCCATCTTCACTTTGAAAAGTGCAACTTCGCCACCTTAGAAGTAGAATATTTGGGAATGATCGTATGACCAGAAGAACTTGCCATGGACTCTGTAAAACTCAAAGGAATCTCCTCCTGGCCTACCCCCACCACTGTCTGCAAAGTTCGCTCATTTCTTGGTTTTGCCAATTTCTATCGAAAGTTTATCCCAAACTATTTGATGCTAGCTTGCCCACTCCTAGATCTCACTCAGAAGAACCATCCCTGGACCTGGACTGACACCCAGGAGACTGCTTTCAATACCCTTAAGAATACCTTCCTCACTTGACCTATTCTTCAGCTCCCTGACCTTCAAAGACCCTTCGCTATTTCCACTGATGCCTCCCGGGACGCCACCAGTGGGGTTTTATTACAAACTGATGCCAATGAAGAGTGGTACCCCTGTTCATATCTTTCCCAATCCTTCTTTCTGGCAGAGCAAAACTACAACATTTACAATTGAAAACTACTTGCTGTCATCCACGCCCTCAAAGCCTGGCACCACTACTTACACAGATCTCCACATCCAGTCCAGGTCTTTACCAATCACAAAAACCTAACATACTTCTGTCAATCCCAAAACCTTAATCGATGACAAGCCCACTGGCTTCTTGACCTGGCTGATTTTGACCTCCAAATGATCCATGTTCCTGGATGGCTTCTAGCCACACTGGATGCCCTGTCATGACGATCTGATCACACCAAATCCCATGGTGACAATAACATGGGAGTAACACTCCTTCCATCCTCGATTTTCATCAACCTTATCAATGCTAAACTGATGAAAAAGATCTCACAATCATCATCCTCTAACTCCCTCATCCTGGATTACCTCCAGTCCCTTGACAGCACCTCTTCCACCTTTTTATGCTCTTGCCTTTTCCAATGGTCCTTTCAGGAGGGTATCCTTTTACACAATCAATGAATTTACGCACCCCCTGCATTGCAACCCGAACTCCTCTCTCTCTTTCATGACCACCCAACAGCTGGTTATCCCGGCATTCTGAAAACTCGACAGCTCCTCTCTGCTCATTATTGGTGGCCCGGACTTGCCTAGTCCATGAACTCTTACATCACCAGTTGTGTGACTTGTCAACAGAATAAGGCAATCACCCATTCACTAAACCCTCCTCTTTCACCTATCCACTCTACTGCCACCCATCCTTTTCAACAGATCTCTGTTGATTTCATCATGGATCTCCCTGTTTCACAATCTTTTGACTCTATCATGGTCATGGTCAACCATGGACTCTCAAAGGGGGTAATTTTATGTCCTACCAAGAAATCCATTGACTCAGAAGGACTTGCCATCCTCTTTTTACACAAAGTCTACACCAGATTCGGCCTATTTGACAAGGTGATATCTGACTGTGGCCCCCAGTTCACATCCTGCTTCACCAAGGAACTTGGGAAGTTGTTACAGTATGACATATCTCTCTCCACTGCCTACCACCCTCAGTCTGACAGAGAAACTGAATGATTTAATCAAGAACTTGAGACCTATCTTCATATATTCTGTGGAAACAAACCCATGACCTGGTCCTCCCACTTACCCCTCACCGAATTCACTCATAATCATTGACCCCACTCAGTTACTGGCAAGTTCCCCTTCTCCCTGATCATGGGGTATGAACCCCATGCACTCCCAATCATTTTCCAAGAAACCCCTCTCCCTGCCATGGAATCACATTTGAAAAACCTGACCCAGGCTCAGGAAGAAGCACTAGCAGCCCACGACCTCGCCCAACATGCCATGGCAAAATGCTCTCTCAAACCCTTTACCCCATTTCAAAAAGGTGACAAAGTCTGGCTTGAGACCCAGAACCTTCAATGACAAGTCCCTTGTTTGAAATTAGCTGTGAAACATGAAGGTCCATTTGAAATTGTCAAAGTGCTGTTACCCCTGACATATCAGCTATGCCTCCCTAAAACCTGGAAGATCCACCCAGTGTTTCACACCTCACTCCTTCTCCCCTATCATGAAACAGATGTCCACGGCCCAATTTTCAAATGACCTCCTTCTGACCTAATCCAAGGGCAGGAGGAATATGAAATAGAATGAATACTCCAACACCACGGGACTCCAGCTAGACAGAGTTACCTTGTATGATGGAAAGGGTACACACTGGAGGAAGATTCCTGGGAATCTGAGAAAAACTTAACCCATGCCCAGGCCCTCCTTAATGACTATAAAGATACTCATGCCCTTCCCAGATGGTAACAAGCAATCTTCTCCACTCCCAACTGCAATGGCCATTGAACAATCCACTGCCACTTGTTCCACCACCCAGTCTCCCATTCCTCGATCTCTCCTGCTGTCACCGACAGGAGCTGACACAACTTGAGACACACCACTCCTCGAACCTTGCAGTAACCATCCTGAAGGAGATATCCCCTCCATCACTCTTTCACTCTATGCTCACCATCTATCCAATACCACTATCTCCAACCTTGATCAAGAATGCCTAATTGCATACCTATGAGACCCTTGTTTAGCCACTACCATTTCTGCTCACTACAATTTGGACTCCCCATTCTTTACTCTTCACTTAGCCTTTCTTTATGTCTCCCATCTTCCCCTGATTGCCAGCCACCTCACGGCCTCACCCCACCATTCTCCATTTGGCTGATTCATTAACCAGGTCTATGATAACCTTCAAATGCAGCTTGTAGTCCTTGCGATCCAACTGGGACTTCTCCCCTTCTTAGATGAACTAGACCACTACCTTTAGGACTTGAGAGACAATGCCAGATGCACTGCTACCCAGACATCCCCTCTACCCACCCCTATTGATGCTGAAACTGCCTTTGTCCTTGGAAGAATCGAGCTCGATGCCCTACTCAACAATGGATGTGTCACTCTTCCTCCCATTCATCCTTGATATAACGAAGCATGCTTTCAGTGTTGACGTTTCGGTCATATGTGAACTGAATGTCACTGGTATCAGTGCCCTACTTGTCTCCAATGGGCCCCTGGTCATCCCCAATACCTGTGCCCACTCCATCATTGCAACCAACCTGTGACACCTTCCTCGTCCTTGTCTAGTCACCACTCCTCTATATCATCCAGTGACCACCCCCCTCAAGCTTTTCACCCTCACATTAGAGGTTCACACAGATGATCCCGGGCTCCCAGCTCCCCTACTTCACAGATGTCTGCCTCTGACACCATGGTCGACAATGACTCATGGGATGATATTGCTCACACCAACATCATGGGATCCCCTGGCCCCACGGCCCATGATTTCTAAGTCTTCTCAGGAGAATCAGACAGTTAGAAGGGGGTAATGTTACAATTTACACCTCCATGTACACTTATTTCCTTTTTCAGCAATGATTCCCACACAGTTATACTTCTGTTCCACTTGCTCGTCATTACTGTTCCTCCCTTATTTTCGGTCCATTCCATTCCATATGTCACCTGTTCACTCATATGGCACCATACTTGCATATTCTCATGCCATATGATGCTTTATGAGTCATCCTGACTTATATTTCATATTTCTTGACATATGACATATTCCACTGTCATACAGACACTCCTCCTGACAGCACCTATCTGACAGCATCCCACTTCAGGTATACTTAGCCTCTATTTCTCTCACACTGTCCTGGTACCCTCTACCCTGACAGCTGCCCATTGGGGGTAACACCTTGTTTCACCCCTGCCTATATAAAACCTATGCTAGCATAGAAATACCTCACATTTAATCTACCTCACAACTAGCACAGTTCCTGTACTAGCTGCTGAATCCCTAAACCCATTTCTTGCTCATTTTCCTCACACTTGGTCTCAGACACAATCCTTGCAACTGCAAGCCTTGTCTAGGAAGATTCACCTTACCACTCTCCATGTATAAGTCACCACTTCACACTCCGGGTTCACACCTTGCAGGAGCTGTCTCCAAGGTTCTATGCGCATTCCTACCCAGACCACGTGTAACAGCCATTGGACTCTTGGATCTCATGGACCTTTGAGTTCATTATGCCATCTGGTAAGTTGACTTGTGTGGGCCTGACTGTGTTGTTACAGGGTTTCTTTGGCATCTCTGATGTGTGGTCAACATTTGCATCACTTCTGTCATCTTAGTTTGTTGTTGTGGCATGACTCTTGCTGGCTGGGGTTTTACCTGTGGCTACTTCATCTGGCCTCTTGACTTCAGCTTCTAATTGTCCGCCTGCTTCCTCAGCTCTCTCACCTTCTCCACCTGCTTTTTTGACATCATTTTTGGCCTTATTGATCTTTTCTTTGACTTGCTCCTCAAGCGGCTCGTCCGGTGGGTTATGCAGCATATCTGCTGGCTGTGTAGGCTTGGCACTTGTCGTGTTGGAGTTCTTGTCATTAGCAGTTGTTCTGTGGACTTGCTGACTTGCCATTTGGGGTTTCCGTGGTGTGATCGTGGTTCATAGGGCTTTGCAATCCTCGCCATTGTTGCTTCAGTCTCTCCGGCCTCTCAACTCGACTTTGTTCAGCCTTTTCATGTCCAGCTTTCACTCGCAAATCTTCCTGACCTTGTCATAGAATTCTGCTGCCTCCATGTCGCTTGTGGCAATGTGTGAGCACTCTTGTTGCGATTTCATCTTGCATGGTGTCTGTATGGAGTGTGTGGTGGCCGTTTCGATGTTTTTGACTTCTGTGCTGGCTCAGGGCTTGAGTGACATGTCCCATGGGTTAGCTGTTGTGCCCACTGGCCTTGTGGTCTCAGTGCACTTCGCATTCAGGCTTGCAGTGTCAATGGCTGCTGCATCATCCCGTTAGCTCACCATTTGAGCTTTAGATGGTGTGCTTGATATGTGATAGATTTCTGCAACCTCACATTCGTCATCTGGGCTGCTCACTGGGGTTGCGAGGCTTACACCATTAGTGGTCTTAGCATTGACCATTTGGCTTGCTGTCTCAGGCTCCCAGAGCATGACCATAGTGTAATTGAGTTTTGTGTCTCCATGTTGATCATTTGAGCTGCTCACTGAGGTTGTGAGGCTTATGCTGCTAGCTGGTTGGTCCGATGGTATGTGTGACATATCCACTGGTTGCGTAGACTCAGTGCTTGGAGTGCTGGAGTTCTTATTGTCAGCAGTCATTTTGTGAACTTGCTGACCTGCTGGTTGGAGTTTCTGAGGTGTGACTGTGGTGTGTAGGGTTTTGCTGCCCTTGCTGTTGTCACCTTGATCCCTCTGATCTCCTGACTTGACTCTATCTGGCCTCCCCATGTCCAGCATCTGTTCACAAAGCTTCCTGCAGCACTCCTTGGGATTCTGGCTTTTTGCTAGCTTTCCACACTCATGTGCCTTGTGTCCAGGTTTGCCACACCTTCGACAGTCGCCAAAAATGGATGCAAGGTGGCAGAATATTTCATGCAGGGATGCGAGGTGCATGAGTTGAATGAGTAGATGGTCCAAGATAAACTCTATAATAATAAGCTCAGCAATGGAATTTGACCTGTCCCATGCTTCAAGTTCATGTGCATTAGCCGGCTTTGATGTTACACCTGTAAGGTGGCTGAGTATGCCATCTGTGGCTGTGCTCTTGAGTATGTGGCAGCGGTAAAATTGCCAGTCTTGCTCCTTGTATGTGAACACAGGATGTTTGAGCATCTTCACTTGATTTTTTAAGAGGTAGGCTATTTTCTGTAATGAAAATTTTCCACTTAGGCATAAGCAGGGCTCATAACCTGTTAAAATGGATGCTATGAAATCCTCAGTAGATGTCAAGCTACTGATATTAAGAGTACTATCTATGAAATCTACAATAGTTAGTACAGTAGTAAATGCCTATGAAAATAGAGCTTACCCTCAGTAGATGTCAAGCTACTGAGGAAATAAACTAAGAGGCTGTAGCAAAGTGTACGCTCTAAGCTTATGTAATGATTACCATATATGGAAAGCTAAAGCGCACTGGTCAATATTTTAACACTTAGGGGTTGACAGGGACAATGGTGATGACCACTGTGAGCTAGATTGTACCACTAACTTAGTATTGGACATTTATTCCCTTACGAAAACATTAAAACCCATAAAAATACATAAAACCTCAGAGTTAGCTAAAATTCCAACCCAAGAATTGGAAACTGCAGCAGGACATGACCTATATGCAGCCAAAGAAACCAAGATCCCTGTGGGACAACAAGGACTTGTGAATACTCATATCCAAGTTCAGATTCCAGAAGGATTCTATAACAGGGTTGCATCAAGAAGTGGTCTAGCCTCAAAAAAGGTGATAGGAATTGGGGCAGGAGTTATTGATTCAGAATATTGCAGAGAAGTCTTTGTCTGTATATTTAATCATAGAAAAGAAGATTTCTCAATAGCTATAGGAGATAGAATCGCTCAATTGATCATAGAGCAGATTAGTACAGCACCACTATTGGAAGTGGCTTCGCTTGATGAAACCAAGTGAGGTGAAGGAGCTTTTGGTACCACAGGAGTCAAATCCATAACTGAGACCATGACTCAAGATGAATATGCTGGACAGGAATCCAGGCTTAATTTGGTCATAATAAAAATACAAAAAAAGTATGGAATGGATTCAGATTTTCCAGAATGAATCCTAGTACACAGTGTAAACCACCAAAAGGAGATAAACCTTGAGGTTCAGATTTCCAACCTGGCCAAAAAGGGAAACATGAAGAAGATTCAAGCACTGCTGGACAGTGAAGCAAATGGAAGCTTCCTTGACAGGAAGTGGGCTGAAAAAAACAGAGTAAAGATGATACCTTTAGAAAAGGCAATACCTGTCTTTAACATTGATGGCACCAAGAATTCAGCAGGAGACATCATACATTCAGCTGAAATAATCATGGATTACCAAGGACACCAAAAGAAAATTATGGCAGAAATAACTGACTTGGGAAAGAACCAGTTAATTTTAGAATTCACATGGCTAGAGAAGCACAATCCAGAAATCAATTGGTCCATGGGAGAAGTTAAGCTTCAAAGATGCTCAAGAAGCTGCTATCTTCTTAAAGATAGAATGGTATTCATAAGATGTAGCGAATGCTATATGGCTAACCTAGCAGTAACCCTAGGTTATGGGTATGGAATAGGAGATAGCTAAGTGGTTAGCAACCACCAAGAGACTTAGCTAAGGGTTAGCGCTTAGTCAGCACTATGCCCCGGTATGGGTTACCAAACTCTGAGACCTAGATGGTCTAGACTAGTACGTCACCGCTCTAGACACGTACATGTGGACTTCATGAGGCCGATGCTCTCGCACCTGTAGTCAGCGGGATCATGTATAGATACATTCCCATCGCATTGGACCTTCCTTATATAGCTCAATACCAGTACGTCTACTGAAGGTATTACCATAGTCGATAGAGCACAGCCTGGTCTGTGCGCATTCCCCTGTAGTATATAGTCTGAGAATGCCCCACTAGAACTCCTCAGTTCTAGTCTATTGGGTCTTATAGCTCAATACTCTACTAAGAGCTCTGGTGGTCCTGGGATAAGTCCTTAGTGGCAGCTAAGGCACTGGGAGGGCTGATTGTAGTCGGCCTTGCAGCTTGTCCACTACATTAGACTAGAACTTCTACATCCCACCACCACCCAGTCATAGTGGTTCCTGCTACGTCTCTGTGTTATTGCTGATACCCTATGGCAAGAGTCCAGACTGAAGCCTACACCCATTGCTATACAGCTTAGGTCTAAGCTCACACTAGTCCTGACTTAAGAGATCAGAATATGAGGTGGAATATGACAAGACTGAACTGAGTCTGTCGGTTGGATTGCATGGGTTTTATATACTACTGACTACAGTGCACAGACCACCTTAGGGCTAGCATGTTATCTATATAAAGAATACAACAACTACTATACCTGGTAGGCATAAAGTGGAAATGAAATGCATGTGTATCAAAAAGAAGAGAAGCATAGGGTTCTATCTTATAGAAGAGAAGCATAGGTGGTAATTAAAAGCATAAGGCATATCTCCATATAGGCATATTGTGCATATGTAATCACAGGTCATGTGATTATCTACTTGTTGGTCATTACTTGGGCGACCAGACCTCAAATATCGTTAAGTGTCGTGAATAGGTTAGGGTCTTGATGGTAATAATTAGGTGAAAAAGACGTGTTTTCAACACTACCCCCCTCCTAGAATCAGATTCCAGATGATTGTGAATATATGGGAACTCTCTAAAGAGGCAATTGCTGCTCTCTAACAGATTATTCATACTCTTTTGACCATATTCCATCAGGATCAATCTCTAATCTGCCCACTATAGGTGGCGGTGCTTCGGTGACATTTTCTAATTTTCTCCAAGGCATATTAAGAAAGTCCGTGTGGGTAATCCGCATCCTTTGAGGAGCGTTGGAATTTTCTCTATAGAAATCGCAGATAGCGTCCTTTGCATGTGATAAATTACTTTCAGGTTCCCAAGTGCGATCTTCCTCGAGATATCCTCTTCAGTGAACTAGGTATTGAAGTCCCCCTCTTTGGAGATGAGAAGCTACGATTCTTTCAACTTCCCATTCTTCAAATCCTTCTTCGTTCACAGTCATTGGAGTGGGTTCCACGACTGGTTGATCTGGGAGCCTTTCCCGATAGGGCTTAATGTGACTTACATTCACAACCAGGTGAATGTGCATGTTTGACAGTAATTGGAGGCACACAGCGTTATCTCTGATTAAGTCAATGATTTCATATGGCCCAATAAATCATTCCGTTAATTTTGGCGTAAGCCGTGTCGAGTGGCGAAGATTGAGATGGGCCGTGGAGAGCCAAACTTTGTCTCTGATCACGTAACTTGTTGGCAATCTCCGGCTATGACCCCACGTGATCATACGATCCCGTGCCTTTTTGAGATTTCTTTCTACATCTCTAAAGGTACCAGAAAAGTCCTTTATAAACTCTGTTCTGGCCGGGGTTTTTCCTTCTTTAGGTTCAATACCCATTCTTGGATGATATGAACGTGTTACTTCAAAAGGAGCATGTCCTGTTGCCATATGTATTTTTGAGTTATAGTTGAACTGGGCCAGTGCTAGCTATTCTGCCCATTTATCCTGTTTTTCGGCTGTAAAAAGTCGCAAGTATTGCTGTAAATCCCTGTTCACCCACTCGGTTTGTCCATCCGTTTGGGGGTGAAATGCTGTAGATAGCTTTGGCGTGATTTTCAGCATTTTACATAAGTCCTTCATTACTTGTGATGCAAATTGGGGTCCCCGATCTGAGACTATTGAATCGGGTAATCCATGGATTTTCCAAATGTTATCTCGATAAAGTTTTGCAGTTCCCAGTGCTGTTATTGTCTTTTGGGTGGGAATAAAGCAAACTTCTTTTGAGAATCTATCCACTACCACTAGGATAGTGTCATATCCGTTACTTTTTGGTAAGTCCATTATGAAATCAGCTGAGATCTCTTGCCAAGGTCCCTTTGGTGCTTCTAGGGGTTTCATCAATCCTCCTTGGAGTTGATTGGTTGGCTTCATTCTGGCACATCTGTCACATCTTGATGTATAGTCTCGAATTTGAGATCTCATTTCATCCCATTTGTAATATCGGGAAGCCAGTTCCCATGTCTTTTGTTCTCCTCCATGACCAGCGAATACAGAGTCATGAAAAAGTTCTATTATTTGCTGTCTTAAGCCTTCTTCGTCAGGGACATATATTTTATCATCCATTTTCAGGAGTTCTTCTGGTGAACCCTGAGCCTTTTTGACCCTTTCGAAGATTTCTTCTTCAGCTGTTCCCACCTTGATCCTCTCGGTGTTTCTTATTCTTTCTTTGGGAATAAATATTACTCCTTTATTATCGTTTTCCATGTCTATTGCGTGATCCTCTCGTCTAGAGAGTGCGTCAGCTTTTCCCATTGAACTACCTGGTTTCTTGACTAATAGATAATCAAACCTAGATAGATATTGTGCCCATCGTGCTTGTCTTCTGTTTAGATCTTGATTTTTCATAAAGTATTGAAGATTTGCATGATCGGACCATATTTCGAATTGGTGCCAAGATCCTTCTAGATGATGTCTCCATTGCTCTAAGGCATTAATTATAGCCAACATTTCTTTATCAGCAATAGGATAGTTCCGTTGTTCTGGGGTCATAGAAGCAGATGAGAATGCTATGGGGTGCCACTTTCCGTTTTCCTCTTGGAAGAGCACTGCTCCAGTAGCGAAGTCCAATGCATCACATTCCAGTCTGTAGGGAGTATTCTCATCTGGATAACTTAAAATTGGTGCAGAAGTAAAGGTCCGTTTTAGCTTATCAAAAGCATTTTGTTCAATATCTGTCCATTTGAAAGGATTATCTTTCTTGATTAAGTCGTTTAGTGGTCAAGTGGTTATTGCGAAGTCTTTAACAAATCTTCTGTAGAAGTTTGCTAATCCTAAAAATTCTTGAACTCCTTTTACGTTCTTCAGCTCAGGCCAATCAAGAATTCCTTTCACTTTGTCTTCCGCCATATATATTCCTTCTGGCATTACAATCATTCCCAGCATTTCTACTTTTCTTGCTGAGAAGACACATTTTTTGGGTTTTACAAATAGATCATGATCCTTTAGCCTTTTCAACACTTCCATTACCGTGGCATCATGTTCTTCTTGATTATCGGTAAAAGTGAAGATGAGAAGATCATCCATGTAAACAATAACACATTTGTTCATGTCATAAAAGATGTCATTCATCATATTCTGGAAGATTGCTGGCGAATTACTTTGGCCAAAGAACATGACTAAAGGTTCAAAGGAGCCTCGGTGTGTAGTGAAGGCTGCTTTCCATTCGTCCCCTTTTCTCATCCGGATATTATTGTACCCCCAACATAAGTCCATTTTGGTAAAAAGTTTTGCCCCCTTAAGGCAATCAATTAGATCAGAGATCAGCGGCAAAGGGTAGCTATTTTTGATGGTCCAATTATTTAGGTAACGATAGTCCTGGACCATTCTCTTTTTCCCATCCTTTTTTGGTACAAAGAATACTGGTGACATCATTGGTGACTTTGAGGGACGGATATATCCCTTTTGTAGTTGTTCATTGATGAAACTGTCCACTTCGTCCCGTTCTTCGGGAGTCATCGAGTACAACTTGGCTTTTCGTGGTTTAAAACCTTCTTTCAAATCTATCCCATGATCCCATGGTTTGTGGATCAGCATCCTTTCCGAAGATTTTTTAGAAAAGACATCATAGAACTCATGGAGATATTGAGGAGGTACTAAGTTGTCAACTGTTTTCTCCCTATTGATTATTGGTTCTAAAGCTTTTAGTTTTGGATAAATATGTTCGATGTTGTTGATTTCCTTATCCAGTAAGGTTCATAGAAAAACTGTCCGTTCCTTCAGTAGATAACAGGTTTGTGGACACCAGTGTAGCTTGACTTCTCCTTTTTGCCAATCTATTTCTGGGTTATGCTTTTCCAGCCACATATATCCAAGGATAAAGTCGTTCTTTTCAAGGTCTGTTACTTCTGCTGTTATTCGTTCTCTATGTCCTTCATAGTCCATTATTAACTCTGCGGTATGAGTAATATCTCCTGCAGAATTCTTCGTTCCGTCAACATTGAACACAGGCAACGGTTTTTCCAATTTTGTTAAGGAAATTCCATTACTTTGAGCCCATGTTCGGTCAATGAATAAGCCGTTAGCTCCGCTATCCAAGAGGGCTTCAACTTCTTTCATGTTCCCCTTTTCGGTCAAGTTAGAAATCTTGACTTTTAGGTTTATCTCCTTTTTTTGTTTTACGGAGCGTACTAAGATGCAATCTGGAATTTCGTCATCCGTTCCATTCTTTTTTGGTATTTTTGTTATGACCGAATTAAGCCTGCATTCCTGTGCAGCGACCCCTTCTTGGGAGCCAGTCTCGGTTGGAATATCTGTACTTCCAAAAGCTCCTTTACCCCTTTTGGTATTATCTAAAGAGGCCACTTCCATAAGCGTATGAGTCCCTATTTGTTCCAAGATTAATTGGGCTATCTTATCTCCCAACTTAATCTGGAATGGCTCTGGTCCATGATTAAATAGTAGTACAAAGATATTACCTCGGTAATCTGAATCTATTACTCCAGCTCCTGTAGTGATCATCTTCTTGGAAGCTAATCCCGATCGGGGTGCAATTCTTCCATAGAAGCCGTGTGGAATGGCCATTTGGATTTTCGTATCCACAAGCGCCTTTCCCCCAACGGGTATGACTGCTTCTTCTGCAGCGTACAGATCGTGTCCAGCAGCTCTGTCAGAGCCTTTAGCTGGTATTTTTCCGTTTTCTAATATTTTTACTGGTATTGGTAACAAAGTAGTATTACAAAAATAAATGTCCATATCTTCTTCGGTCATACATGCATCTTCATTCAAAATTGCAAAATGATTCGAGGAAACTGTGTCCGAGAATTGACGCTTTGCCTTCTGATCTTCCAGATTGATCAGTTGGCTCTTCCTTTTCCCTTCCTGACAACGATGGCTTTGTCTCGGACATTTCTTGCGTCGAGGAGGGCAGCAATGGCTGCATCCAAGTCCTTGCCTTTTGTAAGTCTTCCAATGTCACAGGCCCCAGAAGTAGACCCTTCTTCTTCATCTGCCCAGCTAGCCGCCGGTGCAGATTCCTCTGCATTACCGCTATCCATTGCTCGTACAGCAGTTTTCTTTGTTCCTCTTCTCTTGCAAGAAAACCGATGCCCTCCGCCGAGGAACTTACACTCGGGGCATTGGATTTTAGGGGTCTTGCAATCTTTGACCAAATGGTCACCTTTGCAATTGAAACAAGATTGTTTCCTTACTGCGTCCACGTCCATTGCATTAGGGTCCCGTTGACGTGTTGAGGACCTTCTATTTTGGGCGTTATTGTAGAATGTGCCCCCCTCTCCTTTTTCGGCCATTTTATAGGTGTCCAAAGCTTGTCCGATCTCCAGAATGTTGGTCCGGAGTTGGAGGAAATTGTGGGACCTTTTGCCCCTTATGAATAATTCTTTTCTGATGTCAGCGTGGACACCAGCTTCAAGCCAGTCACAGGCTTGTTCCTGACTGACTAAATCTTCTTCATACAACCCAATGAATCTTGTCAGGTATGTATGTGTCCATTCATTTCTGCCTTGGACACAGGCTTTCATCTTTCTAACAACAATGTCTCATTGGTTTCCTGCTAAAAATCTGAGCCAAAGCTCGTTTTCAAGGTCTTCAAGGCTTGGCCATTGTTTAGCGCCTTGTTCATCTTCTTTGTCAAATTGTTCCATCTTTATTTTTGCCCATATAAGGGCTGATGTCATCTCAGGTTTATATATATCTCCAATTTGGGATAGGATTCCAAAACCTTTTTCTTCTAACAAGAAGAAGGCTTCTGGATTTCGTGTTACGTAATATTTAACCCTAATCCACCAATTCTCAAACTTCTGTGGCATTCCGTCGTAATTCCCTGGATCAGGAATTGGGTCAATCTTCTTAGTAAAGCGGGGCATAGCTATGCCCAGAGCAGGTCCTGCAGGTGGAGCTCCTTGTTGCATACCGGCCAGTTCCCACCTGGCCCTTCGTGCGTCGTCTTTTGCCATCTGGGTGTCCCCTTCAGCGATTCGTACTCGTTCTTGGAGCCTCTGGAGCTCCTGATTTGTATCGTTCAATATCGCGATGAGCGCGTTGACTTGCCCTTCGAGCTCTGATAGCGAGAGGGCCATTGTTTCTTAGTACATTAAGAACCAGTCTGAGATCTGGTTCTATGGATTCTTCTTTTATCGGGACTTCTTTTTCGTCCTCGATATCGTAGTCTGCAGCTAAGACTTCGTCTTCAAACTGCTCTGGATACCGTAGTATCAAGTCTTGAAACTCTAGCTCATCATAGTAAGGATCTATAGGTAGATCCGCTAGAGCTTGTTGTCTTTTATCATCATCGTCGTTTGGGTCAAATGGCGATTGCCGAAATGGCCCTGGGTGATTGATAGGCTTGGGAGCCTCGTGCTTGTAGGCGGGGAAAGCGACCATCGGTAAATATCGTAGGGTGCAAAATGCAAATGTAGACTACGTCTGGAGAACTGCATTCTCTCCAGGTGACTTCAAGCCAATAGCCTGCTTGACAGTCCTACTAGATGCGAAAATGCAAGACACGAGCTTGCGATCCGAAGATCAAAGAAAGAGAATTATCGTAGTGGGACCAGCTTTAACCGATTATCAACGCGCGAGTTGATCCCCAGAGAGCCTAGAGTGCGTCTCTGCTTTAATCCCCTATCTGGGACATTTTACTTAAAAGAAAAGAAGTAGGTAAAAGCATAGGTAATCCTCTTAAGCCTGAGGTCCGGCTGTTATCCCCTTAACGCTGGGGTCCGCGTGTAACAACGACTGAAGTCGAAGGCGAGATGAGAGTAAAGTGTGAGGGTAGACGAGATGATAGTTCAGTCTAATGAAGCCTACACCCGTTGCTATACAGCTTAGGTCTAAGCTCACACTAGTCCTGACTTAGGAGATCAGAATATGAGGTGGAATACGACAAGACTGAACTGAGTCTGTCGGTTGGATTGCATGGGTTTTATATACTACTGACTACAGTGCACAGACCACCTTAGGGCTGGCACGTTATCTATATAAAGAATACAATGACTACTATACCTGGTAGGTGTAAAGCAGAAATGAAATGCATGTGTATCAAAAAGAAGAGAAGCATAGGCGGTAATTAAAAGCATAAGGCATATCTCCATATAGGCATATTGTGCATACGTAATCACAGGTCATGTGATTATCTACTTGTTGGTCATTACTTGGGCGACCAGACCTCAAATATCATTAAGTGTTGTAAATAGGTTAGGGTCTTGATGGTAATAATTAGGTGAAAAAGACGTGTTTTCAACACAGACGAGGACGATCTTAGGGGGAGTCGCTGAAGATATGGAACCTCTGCTCTGCTACCCGAAAGGGGATGTGCATAAGGAGTATGTTTCTGAAGAGTCTTTGGTGCTCACTAGACGAGACCTAGCAAGGCGCAATGTGCGCAGTCACTTTTCAGTTTTAGTAGGTGGTCTGCAATGACGTTAAACTAGCCCCCTCGATAGCCTTACGAGGATAAACAAAAAGTGCAACGAGAGAAGAGATAGGCTGCAGCTTTGTCTGCATAGAAAGAGCTATTTCAAGATCTTGACGAGAGATCGTCGGTAAACATATCTAGTAAATGGCAGCATCAGATAAGAAGAGCAACCACCTGTTTGCTACCCCTGAAGCAGAGAAGACCATGCTTAGACCTGTGGATAAGATGTCCAATGGTATCCTTCAGGAGCAGCATCTGTATGAGAGAAGATCTGGATCTAAGACCAAGATGGCTTTCTGGATCGGACACGCAGTATGCCGGTGTGCTAGTCAACAGCAACTCATAGTGTCGTGTGAGTATAAACAATGACATTCCCCTATCCAGAGATGACCCAAATTCTTTTCCTTTTCTTTGATCAATATTGCCAGGAGCTATTGGCTTTATGTGGACCCACCGCTTGTTGGGATCAAATACTCTATTTGATTGCCTGTGCTAAGCATCACTGCCTAAAGTGCTTGAAGAAAGTCAATGAAGGATGCTAGTACAGATAAGAAATCCCAAACATGCTAGTTGTTGAGAAGGATTTCCTCACCAAGCCAGAGACATTAAAGTACAACCCTAGGTCGAGGCCTAACCAGCCAGATGCCGTCTATGGGGGAGTACAAGAAAAACAATAGAAAAGAGCCACAAGATCGGTTCACAAAAGCCTGGGAGCATCTTTAGTCTCTCATATATATAATGCAATGCAACAAGCCCAAAAGGCTTCAGATAGCCAAACCGTCAGTGAGAAACCCAAGCTGAGGTTGAAAAAGTACCAAGAATGCCAGTACTATCAATGACCAAGACAGTTATCTGCAGAGACACCCTGATTAGATGACAACAATTCACGATAAAGACAAGATCGCACATGAAAAAAAGGGATGAGATATCTCCTGTACCAGGAGAACAGAAAATTTTTTTCTCTTTTTAGGCTTCTCCTTACCTAGCAAGGAAGAATCAATTCATGTTGAGACGCCACCCTTCACACTCTAGTATGAAGGTCGATTCTTGGGGGAATAGTGAGGAAGGAATATGAATGACGAGTGAATGATAGTGAAGTGAATGTCATGGAAGATATATGATGAAGATGAACAACCTTACAAACGGATGTTTGTCAAGAGATCGAGATACTCGTAAACGGATCAAGATCTCTATTCGCAAGAAATTCACTTTTCAGTAGCAAGCATTTAGCCTAACGGCCATAGACCTTTCAAGCTTTCTGAGAAGACAGTAGAAAACGCAAAGTGCAGCCAGAGCCGTTGATGAAGACAGAGAGTAGTCAACGTTTGCACCAAAAAGAAGTCAAAACGAATAAGAAGTTCGGCCAAAGCGCCAAGATCAGCTTCAGACAGCTTTGCAGTAGCCTTATTGCACACGAGAAACACCACAAGACGGTCAGCTCAGATCTCAGATGAGCTTATGCCTTTCGATCGCAGGGACTTTGATCATAGGAGAGGTGTAATGTAGCAAATGCTACATGGCTAACCTAGCAGTAACCCTAGGTTATGGGTATGGAATAGGAGATAGCTAAGTGGTTAGCAACCACCAAGAGACTTAGCTAAGGGTTAGCGCTTAGTCAGCGCTATGCCCTGGTATGGGTTACCAAACCCTGAGACCTAGATGGTCTAGACTAGTATGTCACCGCTCTAGACACATACATGCGGACTTCATGAGGCCGATGCCCTTGCACCTGTAGTCAGTGGGATCACATATAGATACGTTCCCATCACATCGGACCTTCCTTATATAGCTCGATACCAGTATGTCTACTGAAGGTATTACCATAGTCGGTAGAGCACAGCCTGGTCTGTGTGCATTCCCCTGTAGTATATAGTCTGGGAATGCCCTGCTAGAACTCCTCAGTTCTAGTCTATTGGGTCTTATAGCGCAATACCTCCATGAGAGGCTCTGGTGGTCCTGGGATAA